>JAAAKO020006705.1:0-19424 GCA_010015015.2 Bolitophila cinerea | reverse complement strand
ATATATAAACAAATAACAATAATATGTTCTTTTTAGGGTCTCTAACCACTGCCAGGGTGGAGCATGGGGACAGGAAAAATGTTACCTATTAGAATTTGTATACATACATATATAAAAAACAATGTATTCTTTTTTATTTAATCTATTCATTTTTTTATATATGGTTATGGTCAAAATATAAAATTATCTGCTGCAGATTTTTTTTTCGAATCGCAGCTATTTTTCTAGTATTCAAATAATTTTGATTTGTCTTTATCGTTGCATAGTAAACATAGTATCCTATTCTGTACATAGAACATACGCTCTGAAAGATAAATCGATTTAAATACCTTTCTTTTAGATATTTTAAAATGATTTATCAAAATAGGCTATTTATCTTCAAACTATTGTCGCAATTGATTTATCAATTTGATTTGATATTATCGAATGTAAACCTTAATTTATTTCTCTTCGCAAAATCGCGATAATATATTCACAATATGTTGTTTTGTTGTACATGATTTGTATTCTGAGCTATAGTTCATATTGTGGAGATAATTTATTGGAATACTAACAGGATGTTTAGCACCCTAAAAAAGAAGCTCTCGAAACTTCATCCAACACAATCGAGGGATCCGTCAGAAAGGGATGTTTTACCCTCTCTTCCTTTAAATTAACCTCAATCAGCTAAGAGCTAAATAACACCCCACAGCGTGTCTGAGGCTACGAACAGATTTCCAGACAACTGGGTGATATTTCGTCCATTTGAGAGTGGGCATTGGCGAGGCAAATAGAAATAATTATAATTATTTCTAGTTTTTTTAACCTTTCCTTAGATACATGAGTCTGGGTAGACTCTCTTTTTAAATTTTTAATTGATCTAGCCAAAAATCCTGTATAAAAGTAAAACCCAAAAACCCAATATTTGATTACAAATACATGAATATGTATATACGTTTTTTTCCAAAATCATGTGATGTTCTATAACCTAAAATATCCGTTTGATTGTGTTTTAACGTATACATATATATTTCCAAGCACCAGATTCGTTGACTGCACGGGCTAGCTATAGATAGATGAGCTTATAGTTTACTCGTGTGTGTTGTATACACATTCAGTTAGCAGTACTTGTTTGCAGACCATAAGATGCTACTCTAACAACTTTGAATAAACAAAAAATGTATATCTTTGATAAAGAAACCAAACGTACGCCTATGTTTTTTTAAGGTTCATGTCTAGTTTAAGGTTATGACACCCTAGATTACAGCTTGATTTTATACACGAAAGAAACGATTTAACTTCATTTATTCATCGGATATAGCTTGAACAGGTAAAAACTGTTAACCCCACCATCTAAATATTATGCACACTTAATATTTGATAGTAAAAACTGAACACATTTTTGTTTTGTTTTTATCACTAAAAACATAAACAAATTCATCTGTCACATTATAAACAGTTTACATCGATTAGCCTCTGACACTTTTTATATGTAAATTAGTATGAATTTGATGTCAACGCCGCCTCCATACTATTTACTCCGTGGTATGCACAGAAAAGATACTCTGATTATTAATATTAATAAATGATTGAATTTTAAGCTCTCGTGTTTTATCCTCGTTATTAGACGTAAAATCGACGATTTTAATTTTATTTCCATACAATTATCCAAGTTTATACTGTCAAATCAAGCTTAACAAATTACCGCATAGTGTCGCCCACTTCGTTGCATTTGGAAAATTTAGGTTTTTTGATTAAATAAACTTAAGAACCTGAATAAAAAACCACCAATGGGAAGTATTTTTAGATTCTTTGGTAAAATACACGCAAACGTGCGCTTATGTTTCAAGAAACATTTTTTTTATTTCCAAATTTTGTAATCCAAAATTTAGTAAAACGCAGAATTTTGTAAAACTGGTTTTTGAACAAAAAAATTTTAAAATAGAATTTTGTAAAAACAGAATTTAAAATCCCTAAATTTGTCTGATTTTTAAACAAAAAGAAAACGCCTTTTACTTTATTTAGCGAGGCCGTCGGCCACCTCCATGGTCCATGGATGATCAGGGTAGCGATTTTGTACAGAAATTTGAGTAGCTAGCGTGTCATTTTTAGCTACTCATACGTGCGATGCAATGCGTTGTCAAGCTACTATTTTCTGTCACAACATCGGGAGGTACTGCTTCAACAAATTATTGTGGTTGTAAAGAGAAATATAAGACATTTGGACGCAAATGAATTATGCTGGACCTATTGTATAGATGTGCCTCTTGCTTTATGCCATTCCTATAAGCTCTATATCGAAAATAATAAATTTAATTTAGTAGAAAATCGTCTAGGTGTCCTCGCCAGCCATCAGCATAGTCTGATGAGGAGATGAGAAGACGAGATTTTAATGAAAATCATAAGATTTGGTAGATTTTAGTAGAAATACATTTCCTGTGAAGTAAACAAACAATAGAAATTATAATACGCATAACAGCTTGTCACTATTTTTGATCGACGTATACAGTTTTTGAAACCCATTCGACCAAAAAAACTTAAAAATTATCGTGTCGATTTGCAGTTTTTACCGCACGATATACACGCCCAATTTGAGTAGCTATCTGTACAAAATCGCTACCCAGATAGAAAAGTAATATGAAGGGAAGGTCAAAAAATAGATAAAAATGATCAGGAAGCAAAGCTATGAATACTTTGGCGTTTTTATTCTTAAACCGACCCAGAATGTGTATCTTTGTCTAAGAAAAAACATTTTTTTTAAATGACAAACTTTTTAATTTAAATTTTTTAATTTAATTAAAAAAGGTAGCGTTTTATTCGCTAGTATCTTGATTTTGGATTTTTTTTCTCTTAGACACTCATCCTCTCCAAAATTCCTAAAAAGTGGCTATTTTCAACTTAAAACAACTGCTTCCCATAAGAAAGATTTTGCAATAAAAAAATCATTTATTAACCTTCCCTATATTCCTATTTGGCTCCGCCCGCGAAAGTGTATTTAGGCCATTATTTACATTCCGGATTTTGATAATATATTATAGGTTATAGATGGACATATCTAAAGATTTTAAGTGTTCAATGGGTATGAATTGGGACTGCAGAATTACTGTTTTTGTTTTTGACTATACATATATGCACTTCAGGCGAAAGTGCAGTTTAGAAATTAGTGCCTCAGGATCAGGACTTTCTCGCCTCCCCCCTCAAAGAAAATTAAAATTTTAGTTTAAGGAAATGACCCTCTTAGGTTGGGAGAGGTTTAGAGATTCGTAAAAAAGATTAAAAAAAATTTCGAAGCGCTCCGAAATATACGGTAAGTGTGTTTCAAATTTAAACCTCCCTAAGCGGTTCATTTCCTAGAAATAATATTTTCTTATGTGGTGTTCGTTGGAGGGTTACTCCCTCAAAACCTTATGGGGATAAAAGTGCCGCAGTTTAGGCCAAAGACCTAGCCGCAGAGTGAACAATAATTTCTGTGACTATTCTCAATCCTATCGTTTTGAAACGGGACTGTTATGGAAATTTGACGATATTAAGCTTCCAAACAGCTTTCAGATGGCAAGAAGACGGTTATTTAAGACAGCATTTTGTGCTCTTAATTAGCCGAGATTTTGCATCAAGTGCTATGGCGTGATACTGCAGATCAAGAACTAGTTGTATACGTAATGCAGGTCAATGCCACATTTTTTTGCTGTCAAATCAAGCTTACAAAATTACCGCATAGTGTCGCCCACTTCGTTGAATTTCGCCAATATAATAAACTCAATGCCGACTTACTTTCCGGCCAAAGTTTTTGTTTTTTATTCTTTTGGATTTATTGCGACCTACTTGGTCTACGTCAAGATCCTTTTGCAAGAGATTTGGAGATTATCAATAGACTGGCCCGTCAAACAATTTGATCTTTTTTGCACTTAAGCTGAACTTTATCTGCCTTCATGAGGCAGAAGGCAGATGTCATGCACGTGTATGCAAATTTGTGAACAAACGGTCGAAAATACCTTGGCAAAAATGTCTGCATGCATACGAAACGTCGGTAAAGGGTTATAAAATTAAGTCAGAGAAGCAAGAAACAAACTGCAACACTCCAAGTTTTACAGATGGCCGATCTTCCTATGGCTCGTATTTCTACACATATTCGTCCATTTTGTCATGTTGGTGTCGACTATTTTGGACCCATAATGGTAACCGTTGGTCGTAGTTTAAATAAGAGATGGAAAGTGTTATTTAAAGAGATTGGATGCTGTGGAAGAATCGCTGTAACCTTTTAAGTAATTAAAACACTCGTGTGTATTCTTCGACTGTTGAGGAAAAAGAGGAAGTAGCAATTAACAATCATTTATTTTAATATGACATTCCGCGGTACAATGAGTATGGAACTGTGTTGAGTTAGTTTACATTTTCAACACGCCAACAAATAATAATTCATTAAAACTACTTTAAGTTTACACAGCAAAAAATATTATAAATTCATTATAACTACTTTTAATTCACACATCATTTGAAGCGATATTTGGCTTAATTCCCACACCACTAACTCCACGTTGTATAGTCGGTCCAACTACGACCTCAGGCAGTACGATACATTATCAGCTGGTGGATCATATTTCAATACGATTATTCCCTTGGCTATTTTGTCCCGAATGTCTTTGTGTTTTTTTGCGTACGAAAACATTTCGACCTCGGCAATGGCAATCGAACTTTGGTTGTCGCATTTAATTACAACCGTCACTTAATTTGTCTCGAAATCATGGCGTAACATTTGAAGCTACATCGCCTCGCACGTCGCAGCCGATATTGCCACGTACTTCTCTTCAATGAATGACAAGACGACCGTTGATTTTCGAGCACTAGCAAATGAAATCGTAACATCACCCAGCAGAAATAATACCCGGTACAAGAACGTCTCTTGACGATATCCGATGCCCAATCTACATTCGAGAATCCCATCAGCGAGTCGCCTCCACGCTTATACGTAATGCGGTAGCCATTGGTTCCTTTGAGGTATCACATGTTCCGTTTTACCGCCGTATTATTTGCAATTGTGTCTTCCGTGTATTCGATAGTGATTCCGATGATGTTTGTGGTCAGACCATCAAAGTCTTTCATTTGGAAATTTGCAACTCAAGGCAGACTTGACCTCGGCCAACCGCTTTTCATCTCGCCATAAAATAAAAAGATCATTAACATAAATGGCCACAATGATGTTGTTGTCTTTCGAATGTTAGATACACGGATCCAACTGTGATCTATTCAATTTCAAACCAACCAGGGCCGCATCCAGTTTTCATCGCTTGGTTCAATTGACAAACTCTTCCGGTCTGGTCTCTGAATCCCTCCGGTTGATCCGTGTGTATCTCTTCGTCAAGATCGCTTTGCGGGAATGCTGTTAGAGCATACATTTGATTGATCCCGAATACATGACCGGTAGTTTTTGCAAGGAGATAACGAATTGATTGATATCTTACCACCGGGGAAAAAGTTTTCTAGTAGTCATCCTTTTTCGACAAGTCGCACCCTCGTTTGAGTTTGAAGACCCATTTTGTTTAAAAACTCTTCTTTCCGACTAGCAGATCGACGAGCGTCCAAGTTATATTTTCATCGTTAGAGTTCAATTCTTGTTGCATCGCTGTGACATAATGTTGCTTGTCACCTGCCCTAATTGCATCATCGTATGTGACTGGGTCGCCCACGTTGGCAACGAATGCAGGCAAAGCGGAATTCTGAATCAAACCAGCTGTGCGTTCACAAAAAAATGCTGTGGCTAAACGCATGAACAAAACGCTGGTGGAAAAGGCGACATGTATGCTATTCAATGCAAGTTTTGACAAACTAAATGTGGGCTGAAGCCATAAATATGGCAGCGCATGTCACCAATCGTATACCGAATCGCACTCTTGGCAAACAAGGTCCCGAGCAATTTTGGAAAAACGATTCTGTCGATTACGCCATGATGCCAATTTTCGGGACTCGTGTCATGGTCCAGGCCCCGTATTCTGTAAACATTTAACGATAACTTTATCTACTATTTTGACAGTTGTTTGTATGGAAACTGACAAATTTGTCGATAAAATAGAAGATAAAAATATCGTTAAATGTTCACAAAATACGGGGGCAGGTACCAAAGGAAAAAAAATTAATGAAACGCAATTTCTTGGTTTCTCATCAGAAAGAGCTTCGATATGGAAACAAAACTCGTGAAATTCAGCAGAGATGTCACGCTTTTAGATCCAATAGGGCTGAAAGTCGACCAGGTCAAACTGGATTTGGAAGATGATCCTGTTTCCAAAAAGGCCATTGAATCCTGTCAACCACTTGTAACGTTCAAGAAGAACATCCGGTCAAGCGTCCGCGAAGACAAGAAGTTAAGGAAGAAGACGACTTTGAATCGGCATTGGAAGTAGACTCCAGGTGACGGCGATGAGGATTGCGAGCGGAAACGTCCAGTGTTGGTGCCAAATTGCATCATTACCCCGAAGGACTAAACGAATTCCAAAGCCAAAGGTCATCAATTCAATGACGAGGTCCGCGGGGCAGGCGATGGTGGGGTGAGCGTCCAAAAATCAAATTCGTTTGTATGAAATTCGCAAAAAAATTGCGAAATTCGGCGGGGCGTAGGTCCTTTGTATGAAATGCAATTAAAAAATGTGTCAGTGTTAGCAGGGGTAAGCGACCTCATGGAAAAGAACAAAAAAATGTGTGAATGTCGACGGAAGGGAATTCCGCGAGATGAAATTCGCGATTTTTGAATTCTAAAAATCGAATGTCTCATGTTGTCTATGGCATGCCGCCCGACAAGCTAACAGTGCAAACATCAAACGGGATAAACTCTTACTTACGACCAGCCGTAAAAATCGCTGTCTTATACGTTATGCCAAAGTAGATGGTAATCGGATCAATGAGATAAATTACCAGGTGGGAGAATGTTGGCAGAATAATTCCTAGATTATACAGACAAGCTGAGTTTTGAGCCAAGACATCTCCGCCAAATATATTAAATCACAAGCATTAGGCACATATGTTACTATGATGAATTGTGAGCCAACTATATGATGAAGCAATGTCACTGTCGCCATATCTTTATGAATGAGCGGTAATGTGAGACAAATACTTTTCTGCACTAAATCTCTAAAAATAATATATATATTTGTTTTATTTTTTAAAGTTAAATGATATTCTTGTTTTTTGCTAGTCTTTTGCTTGTTTTTTGCTTATTTTTTGCCTCGCAAAAACAAGCAAAATGCTAGCAAGAACAAGCAAAAGACAAGCAATCCCCTACTTTCTTTTCATTCTGTGGTAAATTGTATTCTATTTTTTGCGCTGCCGTGCAATTTTCTTTTGGCGCTTCTGATGGCACTTGTGTCATATCTGTGTTGGCAGCTTTGTGACTGGCGCTTGCGGCCACACACCGATTACACATGACTCCCTAACCTTCAAGCTAAATATGGTAGATTACCAGCAGTCGACCAACCCTATATTGTAGTGACAGTACAATGATCCCATTTGGATTCCTATGAATGCTCTCTTTATCTATCATCATTACGGTTATCATTTTGGTTTGTCTGAAATACAGTACAATTTTATTTTCTCTTAAATTTATAAGTAAAATATAAAAAATTCAAAAAAAAAAAAAATCCTGTATTTGATGAATGAATCGAGAGAAAAATACAGTACAACGTCCTAAACTAAAAATAGAGTACAATTTTAATTTTCTCTTAAATTTATAAGTAAAAAATAAAAAAATCAAAATAAAAAAGAAAAATGTCCTGTATTTGATGAATAAATTGAGAGAAAAATACAGTACAACGTCCGATACTACAGTACTAACCTGTAAAATAAAGTACGGATGGTGACCGTAATCATCAGGCACAAGTTATAGGTTAAACTGCTGAACTGCGTTAAAAGAATATGGTTTGCCTATGCTCATTTTTATGCCACAATCCGGCTTGCAAGACCATATGAGTTCTTGTTGTATAAGTAATTTAAACTCGAAGGACCATACGTTTATGTTTAACCAAACTGATGCCGCAGTAATCGAATAAAATAGCTATTTCTTCAATTAGGCATTTTTTTTTCTTTTTGATGATTCTATATCTAAATTATTGATTGTAAATATAGAAAAACTTCAATATTATGTCAGGCCAATTTATTGAGAATTATAAAATCAATTAAAACAAACAGTGTTTGTAAACAAAACGCAAAATCGGTAATTTTCTTCACTTTCTTTTTTCGAGCGGGCAAACAAAAAACGTCTTGAGACATTGGTCGTGGTGGTTGACCTTTTTACGCATGTTTGCCAATGTTCGCATTTGGAGAAGACCACTCTTGCTATATAAATGACTCATATGACTCACAGCGCAAGCCGGAGCAAGCTCCCACATCTCACACCTGCAAATCATATAGTCGCGCCAGAGAATACACCACATGTTACCTATGCCATGTAATATCTACGTCTCTAGATATGATCATGTACACAAACATATACACACATACACTTGTGAACACCATATATATACCTATATAAGTAATGTGCACAACACAACAATTATTTTATTACAAGCGGACAACCTGTCAAGGTGCCACACAACGGCCTTGCCATATAGGGCAGCATAACCTCAAAAGTGACTTTTGCTTACGAGAGAAGAGAGAACATAATTTTGTGTGTGTGTGTGCAAAATACCCGTTTGCGCCCGCAATCCGTTTATAGAGTCTCTCGAGTATATTTATAGACTCCTAAAGAATATTTCATAATCACCAAGTTCCTTTTATAATATAATGCTATATTTACTAGTATAGTTATAAACAATACATCTTGAAGTATATATTCTATACTTACCGAGTGCGCTGGGAAAATAGTAAAACACAGTGGTTTAGTTTTTTGTAGGTTAATGGTACAACCAACCATGCATTTATTGAGGCTTTGTTGCAGGGAAAAGGTGTGTGTGTGTGTGTGAGAGAGATATATGGTACTAGAACATCATGATACGCACACACACATGGTTAATTGCTGTTTTACATAGGTTAGGATTAATATATATATATATATATTATATAATATAATCAAAGAGCAATATATATACTTGAAATAAACATAAATTCGATTAAAAATTATAACAATAAAGATTTAACAATAATAATGACCTAATTTCTAAATATATATAAATATAATTCATATGTTTTGTTTGTATAATTTATGGAGGCTGATATATGCCCTCTATATATAATTTATTAATATTAATAATAACGATATAACATATTTTTTTATCTTTGCTTACTGGTACAGTGATTTGTTTGATGCATGATTCCGTTTTTGTGATTCCATAAATGGAGATAATCTAACGTTAAATTACTTCGATACTGTAAAATTCCTGATTGCACCGAACTTAAATATTGCATAAGAAATAAACAAAAAAACAAAATGGCGAAGAAAGAAGCGGATTTTAAATCGCAGCAGGTTGGGATTAAAATGGTGTATAATGCAATTGAATGGTGTACTTAATAGCTAATTCAACAGGATTTGTAGGGTTAGTATAAATTAGGTTATGTTGTGATTATACATAATTTTAAAGTTTAGATATAATCCGGAAGGAGCGTTCCGATCGATATTGAATTAAACAAGTGACTTAAAGTCTGCAAGGAGCCTATAAAACTCTGTTCTTTTTATATAATGCTTTATAAAACAGTGCCTACATATGACGTTAATCTTGATTTGATTTAGCGACATTTTTACATACACGTCGCCACTAAACATACAATTACATTGTTTTTCATCCGCAGTCTCTAAAACATACATTTCTGTGTTAAATGACGTGCTAGTAACATATTTTTGATTTAATGTTTCTGGTGTTTTTGTTTGCTGTTAGTAAGATTTGATTTTAATTCCGAATTATCAATGAAACTGAAAATCGCGTACAAAATATAATTATAGATGGTATCTGTAATATATATATATATATAATGTATAAAAAGTTTAAAATTTAAACAAATATGCTACTTATTTTGGTAATTATATATATTATACTAGTACATGTAACGAATATAAGATTGGTATCCGATAAAAATATGATTTTATATACAGATGTCTTTTAAATAATTATCTCATTACCAAAATAACTTAATATTATCAAAGCAATAACATGTCTTCTGTTGTATTTATTTTTAAAATGTGAATTGCATTATTTTGGTGATATTGGCTCTCCACTGCTATTCTCGATGTCTTGATAAGGATCGGACATTATTTATGTAAGCATAAGCGATTGACGCGTGCAAAAACAACAAACACAGATGCATCTGTTTCGTTTAGCGTACTTTTTATCTTTATAATATAAATAATGATTGTTGTTTTTGTGCCCTTGTCTGTCGCCCGCTTGCCGCACTAACTAAAAAGATGATATTTTTCGCGCGTTGATGGGCCCAGTGGAAATAAGCGTAAAATCTGCACAAACATATACTATATATTAAAAAAGGCAACAAGCCACCGAACAGCAGCGCGCATGATTTAAATATCATTCAATAAACGGGTTTTTCAATTTAGCAAAATTAGAGTTTATGGTCGCACTTAATTTTTAGCACAAGCAATCAAGCCATTTAAGCTGAGCTCGCATTTCGGAATTCTTTTGCCTGCGGTATTATGTTTAATCGGCGCACGCACGATCAGGGCGTAATTAGGCCCACCAAGAGCGCGAGCAAAAGCTTGCAGGCTCAATAATCTCTTGTCGTGCGCCTCCCGATGTACAAGGAAGTACAAGGGCACACTTGGAGTATTCACACTGCGCACTCGAAACATAACCTTGATTTTGTTTGTCTGACATCTGTCTGAGAGAGTCGGAAGTATTTGCATTCAGACAACCGGGTTTATGATCAGATTTTTTTGAGATCGTTGACACCAGAGTAGACAAAAATTGTCTAGTTCAAGTAAGCGAAGTTGCATAAAGCATAAAAAACTAAGATGGCGACAGTGTTGCGACTGAGATTTTGTTGAGCCTTATGGTAAATATGTTCATGTAAATTATATTTGAGACTTAAATTGTGATTGTGAATAACGTGTCAATAATAATAATTATTTTTCAAAACTGTCAACTCAAATGTTTGGTTGTCCAAATGTTTGAATTTCCTTGCAATTAGCTATTTTCCCACAAGATGTTTGATGTTACGTCGCTATAGGTTTTTTTTACCTACCGCGCCATGCAAATTTGTACCGCCGAACAATGGTGCTGCCACATAGTGTAAATCTGGCAAAGTAAAAAAATGTATTTTATTTTGTGTCAGCGGCACTACCGGAAAAAAATGCGAATTGTAGGAAAATAAGTCATGTTATTCAAAGAGGGGTACTTTGAATTCAACTAATTATTTTCAATTCACAATCCTTGTGAAAAAGTCCCAGGAAATGCAAACAGGGTGTATTGAAATTTATCTGGTTGCTTTTTTTATTAGGCTGCTGCTCTATGTACAATCCGGTTCGAATTACCATGTCATCCGTAAATGAGCAAAATATCTAAATCCTAATTAACAATTTATTTGATTAAATGATTTATCGTTGCTGCAACAATACGATGAAAATAAACTCTTAGATGCGGATGCAAAATGCGCTAATTTTATTTTACAATATATATATATCTATATATATATATATATATATAACTCCTGTCTAAATGTATATTATACGAAATATGACTAGAATTAAGTGCACATGCAAAACACAATTATACAGAAACTCTTTGAAAAATAGTTAGAGCAAATTTTATATATACATACTATGTATATTTTCTGTATTCAAGTATTATAATGAATATAGAGTTTGACCCCGATGCAAAGCGCCACGCCGCATTGTTCATGTTCTTATAGCATATTATTGTTGTAGTACAAAATATACATACATATTACATGTATATTTATGCTTTGCGCACGCGGGCTAGTTCGCAGTGACATATTTTATGAGTATATGCGCCACAGGCGCCGTGCCACACCGTTTCTGGTGCACGTCGCGTCGGTCGGTCGTCGTGCGAAATGGGCTCACTTATTTATGGATAGTTATTCTAAGCTTATGTTAATCTGTGTTATTTAAATCAAGGGAAACATTGTGTAAACAAAACAGTTGTCTGAATTGCAAAATTACAGATCGATCTGGGGATAGTTCAAATTTCACAACAGAGGCGCTGCTAAGAAACTATAATGTCGCCATTTATGGCAAACAATAATCCATTTATAATTTTAATTATTCGAATTTGTAAACAAATTAAAATATAAAGTTTACATGATAAACTATATATAAACTGTTATAGATGTTTATAGCTTGAAAATATGTACACAAACTCTCGCTATCGATAGTCGCTATATACACATCACACAATGCCCTCTGTCGGTAACAAAATGCAATAATCATTTTAAAAAATACAGTATAAATCAATCTAATCAGAGTCACCAAGTTAGTGTTGGTCCTGTGTGTAATTCTACATTTTTGACACAGAGGCGCTGTCGATATTCTGTCGATACACACGCCATCTATTGAAAAACTCAATTCACTTAAAAATCCTCCTCTTACTCACTGCGTCCAAACTATACAAGCTCTTCTTTTATCATCGGATAAAAATTCTAAATCTACTCAGCTGTCAGCTACATGTACAATATAAAAATAGTGCTAGAAACAAGACACACTCTATATATTTATATATATATATACATTTTGGTCTGCCTCCTAAAAAACATCAGTGGCTCTAAAAACACTTATGTATCGTCTACCGATTTATGTGCAGAGGAGATCGCATCACAACCGCGCCAGAAGAATATTTAAATATAAATATATGTACACACTACAAATTAAAAGCTTTAAGCTCTGGTCCTATAAATACACATATAAAGTCGATATAACTATTAAGCTGGTACGCACTAAAAAGCGATTTTATCTACGTGTGATACAGTCGTCAGTAAAGTTCTGTGTTCTGTCGAATTGGGGCCGGTATGCGTGACATGCCACCGCCAATGCGTCGCACCGGTGACACAATGTGTCCACCGGCGGTGTCTTTGCTTTGTGCGGACTCAATGGAGGATGCCGCAGAGCTACGCTTCGAGTGGTGCCGCGTTGGTGATCCCGAGCAGTTTGTGGCCCGATCGAGGGTGCCGTTGCTATTGACCCAGGCCGTGGTGAAGTCATCGTAGTCCTTGGCATTGGTGATATCAGCCGCAGCTCCAGACTTGGTTTTTGTGTATCTACTTAGCAGAGCTTTCATTTTCTCTAGCATCTGAGAGTCGTTCTTTGCATTCCCAGCGGCCTCGAGAATCTGTTGAGCCAGCGGTGAGGTTGCCACTTTTGTAGGTGATGTACTGGTGGACTTGACGCGACGCCCATTTTTGTCATACATATTTTGGGACTGACGCGTTGCTGACGTTCGCGAGAATGCGTTATTACCGTTGGCCGGAGGCGACTGGAACGTGTCAGCACTCAGTGAAGGACGAGCCTTGACCGTGCGTCCGCTCCAGGTGTTTATCTCTTTGGCAGCCGGCGACTCTTTGGTAAGATCTTTGACAACAGCAGGCTTTCGCACTGACCTGTAGACTGGTACCTTCCTGGACATAATTGGAACACCTTTCGGCTGCACTGGTGTTGGCGGAGACGACACGTGGGAATTGTCTATACTCTTGCGACGCATCGGCATAGGTGAACGCGGAATCTTACTTACCACGGGCTTGACCAGCGGCACATCATCCTCACCGTACAGATTGCACGAGAATCCAGTTTTGCGTAGACCTGTTGTGTTTGCAATGTCGATTGTGATGTCATCATCGGTAATAAAGACGCCAGACTGTTCGAAGGACTTAGGCTCTGTATCCTGTTCGACGATGGCATTAGTTGGGACGGCTCCATCGAACGTATCCACAGTGATGTCAGCAATCTCGGTGAGCACCGAGCATGATTCCTCAGTGGGCGATATTGAATCACTAGTCAAGGGTTCATGACGCGCTGCACACAAAATCAAAGCAAATGTTAATAAATATATAACGAATTAATTATTCTCTCGTTTGCAATAACTTACCATTAATTTCTGCGTCTTCTGTGGATGTCTGACTGTGCAACGATGCCCGTTTCAGTTGTGCCGTACCGGTGGCCTGGACCAGTCCCAAACTGCGATAGCCCTCGTCGCTGATCTCACTGCCGTTATCGCTGATGTTCTCGAATTTTCCATCGCCTCCGTTTGCATCAGATTTTGTGTCGTTCTGTCCTCCGAGGATCAGGGCGTCGAATTGTGTGGTCAGGGGTAGCACTGCGGCTGGAATTGCATGATGTGTGGTTGTGAGCGGACTGCATACAGGATTATCCAGCGAGTGTTGCTTCTTTTTGAATTCGCCCAGGCGCCGGGGACTGGGTGACATCGAACGACGGGCCAGAAGCGGTGAAGCGAGCTGAGACGACTTCTCGTGGATCTAGATTAGTGATATTTTGTTTTATTTTTTTGGGTTGAGAAACTGCAATTTTATGTGCTTATTGCAGATAAAGCGGTCACCATGCAAATATATATATATATACATAGTGTGCTATCTGTTGATATATTTTTAAATAAGCTTTATATGTTTAAATTGCAGAAAACGCCGAAAACATTTTAACGAAAAACAATTCGTCAAAAAATATATTTATTTTTGAAAAACAATTCATTACGTAAAAAATAAAAATATAATTTAATCGAATAAAATCGAAAGTTAAATAATTAATCTTTTTATACGAATTATAAATTTTGAAATAAATAATTTTTGAATAACCTACATTTTTCAATTTTTCTGATTTTAGTTATTTTTTAGGGGGAGTTGGGGGAGTTGGGTTTTGTTACGAAATTTAGGGAGGGTGGTCACAATATCTTGAGGTGGAACCCTTCATAAAAAAATAAATGACTTCTTCTCCAAATATTCCTATCAAGCTTTTTGTTTGTAGTAGATATTTGGGAGGAAACCCTTATAAAAATAATGATTTCCTTTCTAAAGTTTGTTAGTCATACAGTACTTTTTCAAATGCCCCTTTTAAAATTTTCAAAGGTTGATTTCTTAAAGAATTATTAAAAAATGAGTTGGTTGACTATTCTAAATTACTCTATTTGCTATTTTTATTTGGTTGCTTTATGGTTGCTTTATGGTCATAGAGTATTATTTTACATCCCTCTATCCGCCATTTTTAAAAGTTGTTTTTTTTGAAGAAGAAATCAAAAATATTGATCGACGTGGAATAGTACGACGTGGAATAGTACTCTATGACCAGTTCTATTCCACGTCGATCAATCTGCCATTTTCAAGGGTTTTATTACTAAAGAAATATTTTAAAATGTGCTGGCAGAGTAGACTACTGTTCTAAATCCCTCTATCTGCCATTATTAAGGGCTGTTTTTCTAAAGAATTATTCAACAATTCTTTGGTCATAGAATTCTATTCCACATTCCTAGATCCGCCATTTTAAAAGGCTGTTCTCTTTTTTTTGTTGAAGTATTTTTTTAAATTAAATAATAATAAATAGAAATACTATACTTTGAAACAAAAAAAGACTAAAAATTTGTTTATGAAGCGTTTGTAGAAATAGCTTTTAGATGAAAGTGAGAAATGTATTGATAAAATAACTAAA
This sequence comes from Bolitophila cinerea, assembly GCA_010015015.2. Taxonomy (NCBI): domain Eukaryota; kingdom Metazoa; phylum Arthropoda; class Insecta; order Diptera; family Mycetophilidae; genus Bolitophila; species Bolitophila cinerea. Next base: position 3,856 of record JAAAKO020006705.1, on the reverse strand, counting down.
ATTTACTACACTTAAAAAATGTAAGTTTATTTTTCCGAAACCGTACCTGCAAATTGTGTTCCGCTGTGCCATTTGCAACAACTTTGGGCCGTTGTGGCGTTGGACTCCTACTGCGACTCCTGGCTCGCATGGGTGGTGAAAGAGTGGCTCCCAGTGAACCCCCAGTGGCAGCTTTTCGTGCTGCCGGCGGTGACCTAGTAACACAAACGCAATACATTAAATCTATGAATCACTCTCACACACACATATACAAACACACACACAAACAGGGACACACAAACGTGCGCCCGACACGATGACAAGAATGACTAATGCATTTTCAAATAAAGAGCTATTAATTTCCAGAGGGCCGTGTGCACGTGCAAATAAGGAAATAAGCGCCCGAAGCAGCAAAATTGCGCTGCGCAGATTTGTTCGCGCTCGCGCGTGATTAATAAGTATACATGCACACATACATATATAATGTACAGTATATTATACAAAGTACACATAGTGATTACACGCTGAATTTATAGATGCAAAATTATATCAATTATTTATCGGTTAAATTACGGTACACAAATAATAGTTTCCAGCAAAGTAATGGATATTATATATATGCATATTAATACACATGTGATCACATATCATAAATTTTAAATATTAATTATCGCACGTCTCTGTCTTTTCTCTCGCTCTCTCGCTTTCTGATTGTGTGTGTGACAAGTAAATTGACATATATGATTTATTTTAAATTGAGCGGCAAAAGTTCAAAGCAATGGTTATGAGATTGAGAGCTTACCGGTCGTACACCACCTGAGCCTTGTGCAACTCAATGCCATTGGTGGCGTGATTGGTGCGCGTGATCAGTCGTGCTGCCACACTGGAGCGATGCTGGGCACGACACCGGCACGGATCGTGCTTGTCGAGGTAGTGGGATAGTGTGTCCCATCCGCCGCCGACACGGACCATGACGTGGGATCGAAGGATCTGCATAAAATAAACATAATTTTTATTATTATTTTTTATTTAAATGAAGGAAACAGTAAAAAAAGGTTTCTTTATATTTTTAATATAAGGAAATATTAAGGAAATAACGCCACTAGGTTGGTATCGAAAACATATGTGCTGCCATCTACACACAAATAAATCAACAATCATTATATATATAAAAACCAACCGCGTTCAGATTTTTAAATATTTTTTTACATTAAAATAAAATAATAAAATAGTAATAAACAACAGTACACACTGATAGGCGTCTGAAATCACCACATGAAAAACGATATACTCTGTCGATTCTCATATTCGCACACGATTGTATGCGGTAAATCCGATATAATATGCAGGCGCCAGTCTGTGCGACGCCTCTCGAGCCATATATACAATATTGTATGCTTATACGTATGCTTTTATGTATATGCAATATATATATATATATATATATATGCTCTCATGTGCAATGTTGTTGCTGTTGTTTGTTGCTGTTGTTTGTTGTTATTGGTGGTGGTGGGCAGATATCTCACAGGAACGAATGAATTTAATACGGTGTGAGTGCAATACGTTGTACATTGTTGTTGTTGTTTTACATCAAGATAATTGTATACTTTGTACATGTGATCGCTCGCGGGTTCACCTATGTTCTATATTTATTTACAATATATATATATATATATATATGTTTATTTATATATATATAAATGAAAAAGACGAAATGCGATAAATAAAATATGTGCGTATCAATTTATGCAGCAATGCGGTTGAATCATGTTTCGCAAATCGCACATATGTTATATATATATGTATATATATATACATATATGTATAATTTGTTTAGCCCTTTCGATTGACGTGCACTCGTGTCGAAAAAAACGCATATCGGTTGAGGGTAACTAGAGATTGAAATCATTTCCAGTAGACATCATAAAGTACTATTGCACCAAAGACGGCAGAATTCGGTCTTCTTGGAAGTCTTAGGAAAGGTGCCATTAGATTCAAAATTGTATTACACTTGTAATTTAATTTTGAAACATTCTAAGAGATGGCGACACAAGAAGGTCTTCGCGTGGGTCGCCATCTCTAAAAATATTTCAAAACTAAATTACAATTGTAATCCATTTTTGAATATAATTTTTTATGGCACTTTGCAATCCTGTGGGATATTTTAAATAAAATTACAAGTTAATCAACAAATGTGTAATCTGTGAAATTCCTTCACTTCTCTAAATGCGTATTTAATCGTAACTATAGATACAAATATAGATTTCACATGGTTTTTTAAATCTATTGTTTTGTTGAAGTTTTGGTTTGGTTTTGAATTAATATTCTCCGACTCTTAAACTGAAATTAATAAATGTCACGAGTTTAAAAATGACTGTCATTCTATTTTTTTCAAATACTTAGAGGAGATGTGTACAAAATCAAAAAATAAAAATGTATTTTATATTTTATATTTTGAATAAATTAAAAGGTAATCAACTATTTTTTATGTTCTCGCTACCGTTTTAAAATAAGTTTAACATTGTAATTTAGTTTAAAAAATCCATGAGATGGTGTCAGAAGTGAAAAAATAAATTGAAAAACATCTTTAACGCCTAATATAAAATAGGAAAACCGAGAAATACTTTGGGTCGATTGTGCCCTAAACAACAATCATCAGTGTATTAACAAAAAACTAATTGACGTTTCTGTGAAAACAGCACAAAACTGCAGTGAATTAAAACCAAAAACGACGCTGACTTGTTTTTTTTCTTCAAGTGTGAGAATTTGTAGCTTGTGACAGCCGCAGCGGCAGTGCTCTTTAAGATTTTCGATGAAATTTCAAACCATCTGCAACATAGATATGTTTTTTATTTATTCACAGGAATAGTATTTACACAAATAAAAAAGTCGACAACAGGCATACCAAGATTTCGTTACATGTCTAGCATTTTTGTCAGCCAATGTACTCTTGGAATTACTATAATAATAAATAATTTAGGGAAGCATGCAAAATCGTTCAACGAGTTATCGGTCACTGCTGTATGTATGAAATAACTATAAAAAAAAATAGAACGATAGAAAATACAAGCGCATTGAAAAAATTCGTGTTTTTTTGGTGATATGTGGAATGGATTTACAAAAATATTTGTTTTAACGTATCGCCTTTACTGGGTGATTTCATTAAGTTAGTTGATATAAATGATCGTAATTTTCATTGAACGTCGATATAGTTTTTTTGTTTAATTTATTTAAAAAAAATCCCTAATAAAACACACAAATTAGTCACCATTGTAATTTAGTTCAAAAAAATATAAGAGATGGAGTTACAATCGATAGCCCGCAAAATATATAGAATTCTTCAATTATTTATATTTTTTTATTTTTACAAATATGAATTATAGTTAAATTAAATATGGAATAAAGAAATTAAATACGTTATCAGAAAATTATACCTGTATCAGCTGTTATGATAAAATATCATCAATTTGTCAATCTGAAAAACTAACTCAAAGATGAAATCAATCTCGATATCATTTTTTAACGTATTCACGATTTGTTGTTCAAATTTCCTCAATTCAATACAATGTCTAGCCTCCGCCTTATTTACTATATAGTATTTCCGTATTTTTCTTTTTTACCACTGACACCAATTTATCAAAAAATATGTTGTGGAATTGTGGTCTATACAATTGCTACGCATACTGAAATAATGGAAATGGGGTTCAATGCAATTACTTTAATGCGTTCAAATCAAGACTACATGTAAACTAATCGACCATATGGCACGAAAGTGGTACTTTGATCGCTGTCACCAATGTAACATTTACAAAACATCATACTAGTTTGATGAGTGAGTTTGATGTTTTCCTGAAGTCAATTCGCCACATACAGTAAT
>JAAAKO020006694.1:0-19431 GCA_010015015.2 Bolitophila cinerea | reverse complement strand
GAAATTTGTAATACATAATTTTAAAAACGCAGAATTTTGTATAACAGAATTTTGAAAAACAAAATTTTAAAACCGGAATTTTGAAAAACACAATTTTGTAAAACACATTTTTTTTTATAAAATCAAAAATCTATTTTATTATTTGAAAAAGCAATTCTTGAACTAATACTTTTAATATTATATAATGCACAATCTTTTTTGATTATGAGATAAAATATTTTTAAAAAACTTATTTATATTTAAATAATACTTTAAAAAGAAATATTCAGATAACAATATTTTTTATAAGAAATTAAAACAAAAATATGAAATAATAATTAAAAATTAAAAATATTAAATAAAATGTCGGCTTTATTTCCGTGGATATCTTCTCAGCATGTTTTGCACACTCGATAGTGCATTCTTATATCACTAAATTTCTGTAAATAGAATGCACTATTTTGATCACTTCACTTTTTGACCTTGAAATATTTTCTATACAAGTCGGGCGTTAGAAGAGTGTACTGTACACAATATTTTATCAAGAACTCTCCACTTCTAACTCTGACTCTCTCTTCCAATCTCCCATTTCACATGCATATACAAATCAGGATCAGGATCTATTATTTCATGCAGCCCCAAAAACTACTTTGTCCACAGAAAATATAATATTTCGTAAAATTTACAAAAAATAAATTTATGTCATTTTTAAAGAAAATTATAAATATGATAAATATATATATATATATATATTTATATTTTAATAAATATAATAACAAAATGTCAGCAATATAAAATATAATAAAAACAACCATAACTTTACGTACCAAAAGAAAACAACAAAAACCTGTATTTTGTATAACAATCGAATAAGCGGCTTTTCATTAAAAATCAAAGGATTTGTTCCTTTTCCGCAAACAATGCCTCAAATCGAGTATATTTTGCCGAAAACAATAATTATCTTGCATAAATTAGTGCACACAAGAAAACATGTGTTTTCTGTGGCCGTTGCGGCGGGCGGCGACTATTGTGCAATATTCGATCATGCGCTGTGACGAAACATATTTATTGGGATGCTTTACATCAAGGGTTGTATATATATATATATATATATATATATACAAACTTTCAGATTGTTTATCTAATCGGCCGCCGCTTGTGCGTGCGGATAGCCATAAAGTCTTGGTTTTATGGATGCTGTCGCTGTGTTGTATATACTCGTACGTACGATTCTCGTCTGCCTGTGCAGTTTTCCGGAATTGATGCGTGCTAGTCTATTTTTAATTATATGTATGTAGATATCTGTTCTTCTATACTTCTATATAGTATACTTTATACGCATGTAATTATAATATTTGTTTAGGTCTACGCATGCGCTCGCACGCAATTGTATATGTTTGTAGTGCGTTCGTAGTCGTATAAACAAACGCGCGCAGAAAAAAAGAGAATTTTCCATGCCGACGTGCAGGAGTAGAAAAAAACTTGAATAAATACAACGGTTCACAGTATTTACACTTTAGGTCATTCTTCGGAGATTCCACGCGCAGAGAGAAAAACTCTTTTTTAAAAATCTAAGTCATTGTTTTTGTTTTTTCGACGAGTAAGTGTAATCGCTGTGATATTTGTCTATATTATATACATATACAACGATAGATACAATGCACAAATGGAAATACACGTACAGTGTATAGAAATTGGTATATACCAAAAAACTGCGAGATAAACAATCAAATGATTTCTTATTTGTTTTTATTAAACTCTTTTTTCAAGTTCAGCATAATTTAAATGCTGGTTTGCTTGTATATACAGACGCATTACATTTTAATAATACTATAGTTAAATATTGTGGAGACTATGTGATGCCCGCTTCGACGTGATGTAGGTCAGTGTGAAAAAGAGGATCGTCTAAATATTTACATAATTATACTTTTGCTATTTAGGCGGCCGCGGCCGGTGCGGATTTATTTGAATTGGTATGACTCTATCTGCAGTTGCTGTGGTTATTGTGTGATAAATCGTTTTTATTATTATTTTACGCACATCGATTTAAAAACAACGTTCCTAAGATTTAAGCTTATGACGAATTAACTTTTAGGAACATCTGTTTAGATTGATCTTAAAAATCGAGAACACGTTTCATAATTAGATATACACAATGCTTTTTACAACCTTAATTATGTCAAGTAATAAAAACAATAAATTTTATAGTAGAGCAGGTAATATCAAATAATATTAAAAAGAGTTTTTCTAAAAATGATTATTTTAAGTTATTTGATGCTATTGCTGCTATAAGGCAATGTATGAACTTAAGCTAAATATGAATAATTTTGGATTTTAGAGGATATATAATGGTAAGCTATATTCAATAAAGTTTACATTATGTTAAAATAATTGAAAGATAAAATATAAAAATGCTTCAAGAAATTCAAGAAACATATGTCATTTTTAATATTATTAAATATAAAATTAAAGATAAGCATTGAAATTATAATTAAATTAATGAAGGAATTTAATAAAATATATATATAATACATTATTTCAATGCTTTTTTCATTGATAAAGTCTATATTAATTATAAATATTTTGTTTTTAATTTATGAATATAGGTTTTAAAAACTATAAATTATTCTACTTTATTCTATGACTGTGTTCTTTAAATCAATCATTCTTTATCCTCATAATAATACAATATATACATATATATATATTTATGCTTTATAAAAGAAACTATTTAAAATTTAATGTAAAATATATTATTTTACATTTATTTAATTATAACAAAGTTCATTAAATAATTCTTTTTTTTTTAAATTTAAGAACATATTCATTGGTGCCTTTTAAAATAATTATTTCATTTCATCAATGTAGAATTCTTATTATTCATGCTACAGAACCAATTCTGTGTAGGTGAGTTTGAACTAAACAATAATTTTGAATCAATACAATATTGTTTTAGTTTGTGATCATTTAATTTAAATTTTCTATTTAAATAAACATAAAATAAATCGCTCTCCAATAAAATATGCTCATAAAAAGTGCACATAAAATATAAATTTTGTGCACCTAAAATAAAAAATGTACAATTTAAAAAAATAATGCTCACCAAAAAAACATGCTCAAAATGTTTAAATAGGCATCCAAAAAGTATAATCGTCCTCTTCATATTGATGAAGCTGCTCATCTCGAAGGTTTTCAATATTTATTATTTCTATGGAATCCTCCAAGGTACTACGTTCGGTAAATTATTTTTAGGAAATTTTATTTCCGGGAATTATCATAGAACCGTTTATTATGTATATTAAAAAAATATTTTTTTCAAAGATTCAAAAAGTAAAAATTAAAAATCTATTTTATCTCAAAATCCGTTTTAAATTATTATTTTAATCAAATGTGGAAATTATGCAAAATATGCTAAATAAATTATGTCGAATATGAATAAGTGAGAAAAAATGTTAACAGCAATGGTTCTTGAAACGATTTATTTTATTTATTAGTTTTTTTGTCAAGTGCCTGAAGGTTAAACGAAAAAAACAATGTTATGTAAGTAATTTATTCTTGCGTAAAATGTTATAATAATATTGAAATATTATTTTTATTGCCATCTAGATTTAAAATTAAAATAAAAAATATTTGTTTTAAACCAAATAATATAAAAAAAGTTAAAACAAAAGTTCGTCCTTTTAAAATCAAATATATCTATAAATAAATATATTTTTTCAAATATTTTTATACTATAAACCGATCTTTCGTCGCTAGTTTTTCCAATACCAAAAATACCTACACACGCCGATCATGTGCACCGAGCAAGGAGCGGGCTTGTGGGCGGTCGTAATGCAACAAACGTAAACATTTTTCGTGTCTGGTCACACGAAAACCATAGAATTCTTCAAAGTTAATCGAAACGTTCGAACGGAAAGAGCGCACACCGGTTCTTTGATCTATATACTTTTGGATTTTTCGGAAAATAAATATGTTAGTACCTTGAATAAATGTACACATATATTGTAATAACATATATTTTAGTAGCGTGTTTTATGAATGCTCTGTTAGCTGATCGCGATAAAACCTAGTGCATATCAAGAGATCGATGTTGTTGTATGTAATACATGAAATTTTCTGCTCGTATATCGTTCATTTAATAGGCTTGTATATAGGCTTTGTTACAATGTACCATTTGCACCTTATGTATATTTAGGCTCCCAATTTACAGCACACAGAAAAAAATATTTAAATAAAACACAAATAAAATAAAAAATGTCTACTCTCTACTAACTAAATTTCTTAAATTAATACATACAGAATAAACTTCTCCACAGGGCAGTGGATCTCCTGGTAGACAGCAGTCGCAGTTAAACGGTATGCAGAGCAAGGATTAAAAGAAAGTAATAAGCTATGGCTTGTTTGATTATATTGGTATATTATATTGAAATATTTTAAAAATCAAGTATTTTTTTATTTACAACTAAGTTGAAATACAAAATAAAACAACTATTTTTTTCTTTAATATATTAATTTGTTCAATTAGCAATATGTTCTCAAGATCAATTCTTTATCGTTTAGAAATAGATCTATTAAACCGTTAAACAAACCCACAACACAAACAAACAATCGACGCATCTAAGACGTACAACGTACATGTCTTATTAGAAACAGTGGTGCAGTGCGGTTAAAAGTATAGATTTCAATCGAATAATACCGACAATACATACACCGTTAGCGCTAAAAATAGTAAAAAGATCTTTGAAACTGCGCTACCATAATAATATGCCGCCATAGGCCAGACCATCGATGTAATATTAAAAAGGTTGTTTGTTTTAAAAAAAGTCTCGCTTAAAATAATCTCAGTTTAATATTTCAAGAGAAAAAACAAATGCCTTATAGAAAGATAGTTTATATAATGATATATTTTACTGTGAAGGAGATACATGACATAATGGAATAAAATACAACTAGCAAAACAACTCTACATTAAGATCATTCAAAACTTATATACTCATTTGATTCAAAGGGTCTCGTTCTGAGGATTATAAAGAAGTCTATCGAAGCGCGACCCTGCACGCGAGCCATTCTCGTAATTTCCTCACAATCTGCCACACGAATATTGGATTCGTTCGTAATGTAAACGGTACACTTCTGCAGGTATCGCGCGTTTCTAAGATATTCCACAATCGCGGGCACAAACAGATGCGAACAATCGTACAGCTTCAGATGAGTCAGTAGCCTAGCATGCGTTAACTGCATCAGGAATCGACGATCGACAAATGAACACTTTCCTAGTATCAAATGTTTCAAACTGGCTAGATTACGTAAATGCCAGTTGTAGTTGTCATCAATATCTTTGGGCACCAAATGTCCGGTGTCAAAGTAATATAGTTGCTGTATCAATGATCCACGTCGATCGAGCTCCTCGAATAGCTCACGAACATTAAATTCCATATCGATCACCTGCAATCGAAGCGTGCGCAGACGACTCATCAATGCCAATGTCTTAACTGTCGGTGCTGGTCCAATTATGGGAAGTGTTAATGATGACAAATTACGACAGTCAGCTAAGCGTCGAATAATTGCAGTTTCCGGCAATGGCCAATCGAACTCTAGCCGTTCTAGTAATGGATTCACATGCAACATACCGCTTACAAATTGTGCCTCAATGCTGTAGCACTGATCCAGAAACACTTCTCGGATACCGTTAAGACAGAAGAATAACGAACCACTAATATTGTTCATCTGGTTTAGTCGTATCACTCGTAAAGTTTCAATGCTATCCACTAGATAGTCTCGAACCTCGGCATCGATAAACTCTTCACATCCGAACGAGTGTATGGTCATCGAGCGTAGACCAGCCGGTGCTTTAGCCATACTCTTGCTAACGATTGTTGATAAATGATCCAGATTAAAATAGTACTGTCTAATGATGCCCGACAATTCGTAGTTGGAATCTTCGAGAATTTCATCGCACCGACCTGTCAGCAGAGTACGCACAAACTGTCCAGCAACCACTGAGAATTTCCGTATGACCTCGATCGGATGAATATTACCGACTGGAGGAAAGTGTCTGCTTAGATCGACTGTGTGGCACTTACGCTTGAACTGCATCTGCGTAACGTCATAGAATTTATCCGATGCATAGCATAAATTGGTCAGGTCAATCAGTTCGGTCAGGTGGTCGGTGATGCGCAACAGAACCTCAAAGCACATGCCAGTGATGTGAACGTCCACATATTTTTCTATATATAATTAGGCATTTTTATGAAAAAAATATTGCAATTACAAACTTTTAGAACTTGCCTTGCATTCTGTTTACTTTTCTGTTATTTATAGATACGAACAATGTGTACAACTGTTTTTGTAATGTATTTTTTCCTTAAAGGCAGCTGTAAATATATGCCGCTATGTTTTTAATTATTAAATATGTCGGCTTTAGGATGGTCCAAAAATATAAAAATATAGTTTTTATAATAATTATTATAAAATTTAAATTCATGCAAGTATATCTTAATTTCATTTAACTTAAAAAAATGTTATCTTTTGAATGCAGTGTAGTGTGTTTTTTATGAATTAGGTTCACTGGAATAAAAAAAATTTACGACTATAAAAATCTTCCTTTTTTAATTAAAATTAAATTTGAATACGATTTTTTTTTGGCGGGATGAAATAGACCCCATAGCTTTTTTAGTACTCAATAACAATCATTCCCTGCTTAAGCGCAGCACTCTTTTTAACCAAGAACACAAAGCAAAGTAGAGAAAAAATAGATTACGGGAGATTTTTACAAGGAATAATTTGCCTGTCACCATCGTGTTATAATATCACTCATCGTTTGTGTTTTGAATGATTTTAATTTTTGGACCATCCTATAGTTTGTATATTAGGAAAACTACAGTGAAACCTTCATAATGTGAACTTAGGATTTCTGCTATAGATTGTGTAAACCGTTAAAGTACATTTCAAACAAGCGGCATATCTTGTTCACACACACACACACACACACAAATTAATTTAAGTAAGCGATGCGGTTTAGTTATATTTCGGTATCGACTTTCAATTTCAATAACATTATGTTTACACGATAAAACAACGTTTAGTGAGCGATCGCGGAAAACGCGTACTCGTATACATATAATGCTGGTGAGAGATCAAACATCTGGGTGGTCTCTACAATGCGCTCACGAAATGTGCTTCAAGATGATGCCTTGGCGGCATTCTTCACACGAGCACACAAACACAACATGTACTCGCAATATATATAATATATGTTTTCTCTGCGGCCTTCGCGCTGAATGTTCGAGTATGTATTATATATATAGAGCGTTTTATATTTCAATAAATTATATTATACATTATGGTGACTTCCATCATGACATATTATGGTTTATGTTGGGATACTTTAAAAAAAATTATCTTATTATCTTAAGAAAACACTTTTGCGTTTGATAGTCCAGATTATTAGGAAAGGGGTGGGGTACAAAATTGCCCCTTTTATTTTTTTGATATTTATTGGTTTTTAATATTTGATTATGAATAAAACAATAGTTCCTAATTTAGCGCGATATTTGTTTAATGTTCATTTATTTTTTTAATGTTCAATTATTTTTTGATGTTGTAATTTGATTTTATATGTTTTATATTGTGTGTAATTTTGTTTTTAAATGTGGTCAGTAATTTATTCCTGTGTTCATGATTTGGTGTTCAATTATATATATTTAAATGTTTATTGTGATCCCCAAAACAATTAAGGCCAATTTTTTCCGAGGTTTAATAAATCGAGAAATAACTCTTTGATTTTTTTTCCACAACAACAACAAATTGTATTTTTTTACTCAATTTTTTATAACTTGCGATTTTAAACAAAAAAATATAAATTATGTTTTATAACTCGAGCCAACACCTGATATTGATAACTGCAGCTATTTGCACCAATTGCGTGCCATAACTTGGGATATTTATGTTAACTTCTCAATTTAGTTTTGTTGATGCAATCAGAATCGATTGAAAAGCACACAATTCAATGCTCATATGACAAATATACAAAATAATTTAAAAAAAGAAAATTTAATTGCGGTATGTCTTAATGCACCGAAATTCTAGGAGAGGATATTTCTGTGATTCATCGTTTATTCATTTAAGATGACCAATTGTAGGTGCGACAATTAATTGTGGCGACAATAAAAGGAGCAACATTTGAAGCTGAGGTAATTCGCCGTGATCGTGGGGGCACGAAATTTTCAAAAAGATTTGCATGACTTACTCTTCCACAAAGAAAATTTGCCTAAATCGATAATAATTCTAATAAAATATCTATATGTTGGAATTTTGGTGTCTAAAAAAAAGCCTAAATATGTTCCATAAAATGTACTGAAAAATGCGAAAATATGCATTAAAAATATTCACACAATTATATAGATATTTATAAAGAATAAATATAATTAAAATTAAATTTTAATGATGATTTTTCTATAATGGTTCCATAACTATTTTGGTAAATTTAAAATGTCAAAAACATTAAAAAAAACAATGTGTAAGCGAATGTGCTTATAAAAGTACAAAAACACTCTTATATAGGCAGATTATACTTTCAGCGGGGGTATTCTGCTGCCGTATTTTGAGTAAGTCACTAGTGACCGACGACTCACCAGTCATTTTGAACATCTAAACTCACTGCCTCCGAGTCACTTGTACTAAAAACGGTATTTTTAAAAAAAGTGACCCATTTTTTCTCAGCAAGCTACTTTGAATTGTCAAAATATACAAAAATATTTGTTTAGATTTGCGTGAACAAAACTATGTGTGTTTGCAATGAAATTGAGAGAAAGGAATCGAAAAAGAAAATAAGAAGTATTTTACATCTGAGCGATGAGAACATTTATTATTTGCCTCGCGGTTGCGGCTGTAGGAGCAATATCACCGTGCTATAATATGGCAACAGGTACAGATAAAAGATAGCGGAATAATGGCGCAGCTCAATTTGACCGCAAGATTTAATGATTTAATGCTTAAAAAATTTCATTTTTTTATTTTTCTGTAATATTGCTACAAAAGTATGGTATGATTGTTTTCCATATATTTTCATTAAATAAATATGTTTTTAATGCAGTTTTTATATACAAGAATAACTAAATTAAAATTTTTAATTGTTAAAATTTTAAAAAGGTATTTTTAATACCTATATTTATGGAAATGTTCATTGGGGCCTATCCTGACAAACGACAAAGCTCGTATTACTTTCTCTTACGTAATAGCTGTAATATAAAGTATCGTAAATTCGTAATATCACGTAAGAGATTGTATTAAATCGGTATCAAGACAAACGTCTTCTTACACGAACAGCGGTTGCGTAAATGGTGCTTTTAAATGTCAAATGTGTTAACATTTTGATATTTTTGAGTAAGCTCTAGCGCTCACCGACGATTTTGTAGGTGACCCAAAATGGCACGGAAATGAGTCACTTTAAGAACTTAGAATACCGTAAGTGACCTTGAGTAAAACTGACAATTGAACATGACTGCTTGAAATGTCAAAGTTGGTTTTAAATCTATTTTAAGTGAGTCACTTTTGGCACTCAGAATACTGTTTTCGAAATAGTGGGTAACTTTTTAAAAAGTTACTCAATCAGAATACGGCCGCTAAATGAGTCTCTTTTGAAAAAGTGACCCACTATTTTAAAAACTGAGTGACGAAAGTGAATTACATAAACTGCTGTCAGAAGCATCTTTGAAGTTTCAAATGGTCATATACAAATGTCAATTCTGCTCAGGGTCACTTATGGTATTCTGAGTTCTTCAAAAGACTCACTTCAGAGTCATTTTAGGTCACCTACAAAATCGACGGTGACTCTCACACGTTTTCTGCATTTAAGTCTTTATAAAGTGTGTAAACATGTTGTTTAGCAATTGTAAAATCCCTAATATAATAAAAACAATAAAAAGAAATAAATAAATGATAAAATTAACAAATTTATATTTTTTTTAATGTATAATATAACTAAATATAACTAAATTCTATTTCACTTAATTTTCACAATGGTATTGTTTTTATTAAATTACATAACATATATAATACAGAAAAAGCCGGTAGGCAGCCACACAATGTTACTCATATTTGACAACTCTGGAAGATGTTGTTTTCATGCACGTCCTCACATATTTGTCCACTGTCACCATCTTATTAATTATTACAGAACATTATACAACACTCAAACCAATCTAGAACTATAATTTTTAATTATAATTACAAAACTGACAAAATTAAAAACATTTTACTTTTTATTAAAAATAATATAATCAAACATTTTTATATATCTTTGACAGTTCAAAGTGACTGAGTAGCTTGCTGAGTAAAAATGGGTCACTTTAATATTTAGAATACCGTTTTTAGTACAATTGACTCAAAGGCGGTGAGTTTATATGTTCGAAATATTGTTATGTAATACAGTGGTTAAATGTTTTGCAATGAAATTGAGAGAAATGGACCGAAAAGACAATTAAGAAGTATTTTGCATCTGTGCGATTACAGCGATGAGAACACTTTGCATTTTGGGCATACTATAAAGGAAATAGATATTTGCCTCTCGGTTGTGGCTGTAGGAGCTGTATTACCGTGCTATAATATTGACAACATGCACAGATAAAAAAATCTGAATTATGGCGCAGTTCAATTTGACCGCCAAATTTAATGATTTTTTAAAACCTTCAAATGTTAAGTTCTAAAAAAAATAATTTCTCAATATTTTTATGTATTTTTTTTGGAATATTGCTAGAAAGTATGGTAAGATTGTTCTCCATATTAATTTGCATCAAATCAATAATTTTATAAAGCATTTTTTTATATAAGAGTAAAACCAACATACATTTTTTATTTTTAAATTATTTTGCAAATCTTAAAAAGGTATTTTTATTACCTATATTTATGTTAATGTTCATTTGATATGCATTTCCCATGCTGAATAATCATGTTTATAATAATAAAACACTAAAATGCATCAAAACCTGTGAAAGTCACCGTCGATTTTAAAGGTGACCCAAAATGGCTTGAAAATGAGTCACTTAAAGAACACAGGTTTTGATGCCTTTTAGTTTTTTATTAGTATAAACATAATAGCATGGGAAATGCATATCCAATTACCATAAATATAGGTAATAAAAATACTTTTTTAAGATTTGCAAGTAATTTAACAATCAAAATTTTTATTTTAGTTATACTTGTATATAAAAATTAGCATTATAAAATTATTTATTTTATGCAAATATATGGAAAACAATCCTACAGAACATTTTAGCAATATTCCAGAAAAATAAAAAAATACATAAAAATATTGAGAAAGAATTTTATTAGAAAACTTCAAATTTTAAGGTTTAAAAAATCATTAAATCTAGCTGCACTGTGTTATATGTACATGTTGCCAATAATATTATAGCACGGTGATATAGCTCCTACATATTATGCAAAATCCTTATTCCCTTTCTCTCAATTTCATTGCAAAACATTTAACCACTGTATTACATAACAACTAAAAAATACAATTATATAATTATTCAGAAAATCCGTCAAACGACGAACACATAATGTTTTTTTTCACGCAAATGTAAACAAATATGTTTGTATATTTTGACAATTCGAAGTGACTGAGTAGCTTGCTGAGTAAAAATGGGTCACTTTTTAATTTTAATACCGTTTTGTGACTCGGAGTCGGTGAGTTTAGATTTTCGAAATGACTGGCGAGTCGTCGGTCACTAGTGACTCCCAATCGGCATTGCCGGCCTGAATGAGGCCTGAAAGACACTGTACATGTCGTACGTCAAGGCCCATGACAATTACACACACGACACCCCTGACCGTAGGCCTTACCAGATGCGACGGTACACATGAGGTACGCTGTATGACGCAATGCGTTGCGTTGAAACGGAATGCGTTGCAATAGTTCTCTTTAAGTGGCTCTAAAAAAAATAACGTTTAATTTGATGTAAAATTTAATTATTTCTTTTATTTTAGAAAAGATGGAAAATACAAATATATTATAATTCAATGTGGTGGATGTGAGAGTGTGAAAGTTTAGGATTGCTTTCGGCATGGCGTCAGGCCTTATCGGCTTTCTTCTCGTAGCGCAACATTTTTATCAAAAACAATTAGTTTTATACCTAAAAGTAAAATAAGAGAAAAAAATGAATACCATATTCTTAACATTATTTTTAAATAACAAAACATTTACATGTATTTGTCCAAAATACTCTGCGGAGTACTTCTGGCCAACTGCGAACAATGAACAGATAAAGTAGACGAGCGTAAAATACTTTTCTTCATCAATCGAGCCAGTCAAGGTAATGCCTTTTCTCCTCTTGATTGCGAGCTGCCTGATCCTGAAAAACAGTACATCTAATTGATAAATATACGCAAATCACAATTCCTAATAATCACCGCCTTGAATAGCCTCGTAAGTATCAATTTACCTCAAACTCGTTCAAATTAGGCTCCAACCGCACAGAAAATATTTTTTTTAGAATATAAAATAAATTATTTGACAGCTGGACAGCTGAGATATAAATTAATGCGCATGGTTGTTCGATGCTTGCGTTATAATCTTGTAACACGTTTTGACGCAAAAACAGTGAGCAACGCACTCTAACTTATACGAGTGTGCGCAAAATTACACGAATCTTGTGTCGTGGTCATGTCGTGGTGTTTACGCAGCGTCAAAATGCTTGTCGTGCGCATTGAAGTGTTCGGCTAAACTCGACCCCTGACAGAATTCCGATTGGGAAGATAAATCTTAAAGGCGAATATTTTGAAAAGCAATAAATGCATTTTTGATTTTACATATTTATTTTTTCATTATTAGGCCAGAAATATAAGTAGTCCCCTTCGTATTAACGGACTTTATTTCGATTTAAAAAAATACAATCCATTCAATGCCTTGTAAAAAACTTTTACCAGTAATAGTTAATCCTTTTACTGATTTATCGATCAGCCATTGATGAAATGTACGTTTTTGATTTCCATTAGTAAATAATTGTGCCATACACACAATGCCATTTCTTGTTAGCTGTACAACATCTGCAAAAAAACCATCATGTAAACGAACTTTCTAACCAAACAAAAAAAATTTAGGTACTAGATATTTGTAATAATATTATATAAAAATGGCTATTCAGTAAAAATAATTTAGATCATATACAAAAAAATATGATTTGCCATCCTGAAAAAAAAATCATACCAAACAAGAAAAGTTGAGGTGATGGGCATTTCATATTTTTAATATTGGCTATCAGAAAAAAAAAGAATTAATTTCTAACGATTTTTATTATTTTTGTAATTTTTGCTTGCTTTTAATTTGAAAAAAGAATTGCCTGTGTGACCGTTGTTCACGCAATAGGCAATCATTTCAATATTTTTCGATTTCGGCATACAATCCGTGTGACATGGTCGCAATCACGTTTGCTCAATCGGAAATCATACCCTTGATCGGCAATTCTGCCAAAATTGCGTGATGTAATGTAATGTACTATAAAATAGCATTTTAACATCTAATGCAATAAAATTATAATTTTAGTAAAAAAAAACAGCTCGAAGTGCCAAAATAAAATCGCAAATGAAAATACCAAATGAAATAAAAAGAATTTAAATTACCAGAGAATAGAAAAAAGTGTGGGCGAATAGCATCGGCCTTAAAAATTAGACTAATTTGTCTCATTTTATTGTTGGTTTACAGTTTAATTGTAATAGTGTTGGTCAAAGGATATTCTTTAAATATTATAGGAAAACACAACTAATTTAAATAATATAAGTTTATATTTATAAGACCTTCTGTTTAAAATACCTATTTTATTATATATTTAAAAAAATACATTTTTGTTGGAGATGAATCGGAAATTTCTTTATAAATTTCTTTAAAAAATAAATAAGGAAAACACACTAAAACCCTTGAGTGTTTTTTGTAATTAAACATTTATTAAAAAAAATATACTTGATTTTTTTAGATTGGATTTGGGTTTTGAAAGAAGATTTTTTAAATATGTAGAAGTACAATAGAAATAGAAAGAATCAAAATATAAACGAAAAACGAGAAACCAGTAGTTGGCTTTTAGTAAGAGTCGTCCAGTATGCATACGAACACACACATATATTTTATAAAATTATATGTTTGTGGCTCGGAAAGATACCTCCTCCTCATAAAAAGAAATCCCCTTTATTTAACGAACCAATACGATTATAGTTATGGCAAAAATGATACATTTACTGAAAGGTTATTCCCAAAGTATTTAAATTTTTTTTCCTGTAATTTTTTAAATACTACCTCAAGTAAAATATTTGAAAAACCATAAAATATTTGACGCATATACATTTTTTACCACTTTTAATTTATTTTTCAGATTAATTTAAAAACTTGATTGACTTTTTAGTTTTAAATTGAGTTTCTTCTGCTTCCATAAAAACGTAGTTAATTTATTTTCCTCATATTTTGTTAACGAATTATAGCAAGAAAAATCTTTGTACATAAATACATCTATAGAATTATTTTTATTTGCCTTGTAAAATCTGTTACAGTCGCTTTCAAGGCAAATTGGAACTTCTAACAATCGGAGATGTGTTGCGAGTGCTCAACAAAATAAGGTCCAAGACTGGAGCAGCTCCAGCATAAATGTCACATTAACCATTATTTGACCAATCACACCTGTAAAATGTGCGCGTGTCTTGTTTGCGATATCGTTCACAGCCCCCATATCCCACAAGTGATTATTTATTTATTCAGCGAAGATTTTTTATTTTATAAGAGCACAACAGTTTTTTCTAGAGCACATCCATTATTGCTTGAAAAAAATAATAACAAAATGTATTTCCGCACTTTGTATGTTCGCACTTTATAACCATATCAGCACAGTTTTCCAGACTTATTACCTACTGTAATTGTTCAACCCACAACACACACGAGTGGAATCGTTGGATGAAAAAAGTCTCACCCAAGTATCGGAATGTACGACTACACAGACAGACAGAGGCAGAAAGTGGCAGACATACAGACATACATATAGAAATCTTTCTTATTTTATATGATTATGTAGAATTTTTTCGAAGAACTATGGTATAATATAAATATCGCGATAGAGTAAATGAATACCAACTACAGAGAATAGATTATTTTAGCATTTATTTTGCATGAATAAAAAGATCGATTAAAGTTTTTTATATTGCTGATTTTTTTCATTTAATGTCTATCTGTTTCAGTCCGGCAAGTCTATTGTCAACTGTTCATGAAAGGGTTAACTGGAGCGCAGAGTACAATACTTTGTTTGCACAATCTATCTATCTATATGTATTTATAGCTATATCATATATGTTATACTTATATAAATGCAACAGTAATTAAAGTCGCAATTTTGCGGAACCAGCAGCACAGTAATTGCTTTCGAGACAATGAATGAGTAATTGCACGAGGGTGCTGTGAAAAGTGAGAAAATCGGAGGTTCGTTCAATTAGTGACGATAATCTTTCTGGTCGACTTTTACTATATTGTCCGCAAAACAAAGAAAATGATAAAGTATTTTTAGTGGAGGTGTGTAATAATAAAATTCGAGAGCAGCAAAAAATTAGAATTATTTTTTTTTTGGTAATATTAGAGGAATTTTCTTGTTTTCAAACAAAACATACAAAGGTTAACAGTACGCATCCAAATAAATAAAATCAATTTTGGTTCTTTTTCTTACATATTTGTGGTTATATTCTAGATATTTATTAGTTTACAATAGTCTAAAAAATCCACTGAATTTAATTAAGTTTTCAAAATTCGAAATAAGCATTACGTAGAATTACATTAGTTTGAATTCGGCTAATCACAAGCTTAGTTTCGGAAGTGTGTTAATTTTTACATGCAAATAAGCGGGAATAAAATTAGGATTGTCATATAGAAAGAGATTAAAATCTTCTTATAATCTATGTTATCATTTATCATTTAGATCGCCGTATTGCTAAACTTTGGCCTAACAATATAAATATATTTAATATATTTCGAAATACAAAAATAAATATTTTGGA
The DNA here is from genome assembly GCA_010015015.2 of Bolitophila cinerea. NCBI lineage: Eukaryota > Metazoa > Arthropoda > Insecta > Diptera > Mycetophilidae > Bolitophila > Bolitophila cinerea. The sequence goes on along the minus strand of JAAAKO020006694.1, from coordinate 3,429 downwards.
TAATTGTGATCTGTACACGGGTTTTTACAGAAGGGTAAAAAAGATATTTTTTAATTATATATCGCGTTGTTGTTAGATTTCCAAATAAATTTTGGTACATGTTTGACAGTATCACAGGTAACACTCACCTGCCGTCAAGTGTTAATTAATAAAAAGTAAAAACAAAATTTAATTTGAATTTTCGATACGATTTTATGGATTATTTTAGGCACATTTTCTTTTTTGTTGAATTTTGTTTAATTACATTTTATTGTTATTTATTGTATCAAGTTTTTTGTAAATTGTTTTGTATTTCATTAATTGGCTCCAATAAATAATTTTAAATCAGTTAAGATTTGACAAGATTATGTGCTATTAACTCCGTCAAAAAGAAATAAACGGCAAACGCTTAATATTAGTTTCTTTAACTCATGAACCCATAAAACTGACAAAATTTCTGCAAAATCTGAAAACCAATGTCCGGATAGGTAGCCGAACTCATGTGCAATGCCGTTATTATTATTTTATTTTTAAATCATTTTATACTATAAATATGTTAACTTTTATTATTATATATATTTATTGCTTCCAGAAAAGGTAAACTTGCCATACAAAGTTGCAAACAATAAATTGTAATACAGATTTCTTACATAACATTAACTAAATGCTAAAACTAAATCTAAAAATACTAAGAAAAATTAATAAATTCAATAAATATTCAAACTAATGGAAACTTAATCTTCGTGAACATATATTAAATAATACACAAGCATAGGCGGATTTAGAAAATTTTGTGGGGGAGACATATCGAAACAATAGAATTTGACTAACTTTTTTAGGGATTTTAAATTCAGTTTTTACAAAATTCATTTTTTTTAATTCTAGCCAAAAAATTTTGTTTTAAAAAAAAAAACAATTTTACAAAATTTTACGTTTTCAAAATTCAGGATTTAAAAAAAATGCGTGTATTTTACCAAATAATCTTAAAAAAAAACTCTACATTGCAAGTTTTTTTATTAAGGTTATTTTTAGGCCAAAATCCTGAATATACTCAACTTCCTTAATTATGCTGGATTTACATTATAGTGCTCGCAGATGCCGATATTTTTTTGCAGAAAACTATAACGAGGCAGAATAATGTTGACAGTTATTAAGTTGCAAAATTGTATGTATACACTCATTTTCTGCATAACATATGTATTGAAATATCGGACGAGCAGCACGCTCGGTGCAGATAGACATGCACGTCTTTTTTTGAGAAACGTGCAATATCGAAGCTGAGAGCCGAGGGAACAAGATACATTTTTTGTTGAATCGATAAGTTTAGGACAGATATTTTTTATTTGCTCTCTCGAGATCGACATCGATTCGGCATGAGTCGATGACGATTTAATCTCGATGGGATGGTACATTTTTTAAGAGTCACTAAGCCAATCGACATCGAATTGAAAATAAGTTGCCATAATCATTACCATAATAAAATGTTGACACTTGTCACACTTGTCACACTTGACGTTTTGATTTAACCTCACACCTTGTTGGTAAACTCTTATACCGCAAAACCAATTGTAAATATTTTGAGAATTTTAATTATATTTAAACCACAATTATGTCGATTAATATTTTTCAGAGATGTCAAAACTCGTGGAAAATCCCAACATCCCATACAACAGGAGTTTCTTGTGCACTTCATGGAAGAGCACCGGGACTTCGCAAGAAACTGAACAAATGCTGACAGCTGCAATAATCCATGCAGAAACTTTGTCACCAGTTGGTCATAGAACTAAACACTATTGGACCGCGCCGGTGTGTACAGAGAATCAGTGGAGTAGGGTAACTTTTTGTTATTTATTTATGAATAAAATAATAATAATGTTTTGTTTTTTAGACATGGACTGATCTAAAGTACGCAGTTTGCCAAAAACTGCACGAAGATATAATGTATGCAGTTGGCACAGGTGGAGGACCAGCCAAAACCTCCAAGTGGTATGTTCTACACACCCGTATCATTGACATAATGAATATGGAAAAATATATTCGTGGTGTGTCGGCAGAGAATTTTGGTCGTAAAATACATCTTGCACACAAGAAGTACTAGAACCAGCTAAAAACAATAAAATGGAGAATGAAATCTCTACCGAGATCCGCACAAAACCTGTAAGGTCGACTTATGAACTAATTGCACAGCTGGGGAAAGCATTAAAAATATTTCAAAATGAAGTCGTTGGTGAATTGAAAACTCTAAACAATTCCATGAAAAACTTGGTGACTTATTTTACAAGTTGCGTCGGAACAAATATAAAAATAACAAATATTTAACATTTATTTAATTTATGTGGTTTGCGTTACTGTTACCCTTTCGTGTTTTGTTTAACAGAGAAATTAATTCGATTCGAAATAAACAAACAAAATGCCCCTATTATGATAATCCGAATACGAACTAATTTAATTCTTTGTACTGCTAGTTTAGAATTTTAAACACTGTCATTTAAACTAAATCCACTGAATTTATTATTATTCTCTTCAAGAGAAAAGTCAGAAAATGTATTTGTGTATTTTTATTGCGTATACTGCTTTTTTACGCTAAGCGATTTTTTCTTTGTTGCAATTTAATTGGGGTATATATATATATATATATATAAGAAATAAAAGTCTTCGCCAAATGCTAAGAAGTGGAAATGGATATGTCGATTTGACGTGCTATTCGTCAATAACCATAATATACACTTTTAAATTTCTACAATTTGTTTTTTTTTTTTGTTTTGGTAATTAAAAGGGACTTTTTCTATTTCTTCTTTAGGTCGTTTATTATGAATTTTTTTTATGCGCTATCTATTAATAGAATTTTATATTTTTTTGCTATTTTCTTGGAGGTCATTATAATTTTACTTTAGTAAAATAATTTATTTTGATTAAATTTACAATTTGAATAATAAAATGGAAAAGTAAGTTATAGAAATTTAGAATGAAAAATCATGTATAATATACTTTTACGATTTTTTTTCCATGTTTTTAAAACTTTTTTAAAACGTGCCAGAATTGACGAGATTGTTTCTTCTCCTGATATCGTTATACCCGATGATGAATTAGTTATAAATGAGCTCGTGGATAGCGAACAAAATATTCCACCATCTAAAACCTAATTAAAATCAAAAAGTTTATAAACAAAAATTTCGATCAGTCTGGTCAGAAGAGTTCGAATGGGTTAAAGAACGCGCCGGCCATTATTGCGGACTCAAATAACTTTGGGACTAAATAATAATAATGGCATTGTGTTTTTAAGACATTTCAATTGTATATACACAGCCAATGTCTGTTAGACTTAGTCTGGTTAAATTGGTCTGAACACAGCATACGGCATACGGTGCGCATGTCAACCAAATACTTAACACAGACGGTTCTTATAATTCGCTAGAACCATATTTACAAAACAAACAAGATATAAAGAAG
>JAAAKO020006683.1:0-19435 GCA_010015015.2 Bolitophila cinerea | reverse complement strand
GGTGAGGTTCATGGGAGTTTCAGAGTTTACGGAGAGATGTGTGTGTATATGTGTTGAGACATTTACGTATGATCAAAATTGTGGACTGATTTAAGTAACATTTTTGTATTCAAATATAGCTGAAAAGGCTATTTTCCAAAATTTTATAAAATTTGCTGCTAGTACTTTGGGACATTTCTTCAATGGTATCATTTAATTTAGTTCAAAATCCTAAAACTGACATGATCATCTATAGTTCTGATCATGTCAGTTTTAGGACCTAAAAGTGTAATTTTTTACAAGTTAAAAACAAATCAAAAGGATTTTTTTAAATTTCAGACTATTAATTACGAAAAATAATTGTTTAGAACCCGAAACGTTAAATTATTTTAAGTGCCTATCAAGTTTGTAGGTACGAATTTCAAACAATTCAAAGACTATCGATGTTTGACTGGCATACAGTTGTAAAAAACTCAATTAAAAATCAAAATAATTTTATCTAGACATTTTAACAAAAAATCCCAATTATATCGTATTGTAACTATTAAAATTAATAACAATATCTCAAAACTGTTTCCAAAGAGATGTCTCTTTCAAAAACATATCCTTACTTCTTCTTTAGAGTATTATTGCCCAATGATCTAAACCGATTACATACGCCTCTAGTGGACAGTGTTGAACTATATTTATGAAAGAACCTACAAAGAATGATAATATAAAAAGTAAAATATTAACTGCGCAAATTATTTTTTCTTTCAAAAAGTATTATTATTTTAAAATTGTTTTAATATATACATTATTATCTAAACCTCTAGCGAATTATAAGGTTTTCTGATGAATTAAGACACTCAATCTTTAAATAAACTCAGTTTATTTGATCTCTATGTTTTAAAAATGTTAAACAATGTTGTGAAAAGTCAATTTCAGGTACTAAATAGTTGTTTTAACTGTAAAATATTTAAAAATCAGTGTTCTCAATCCCAACTCGGAAAACAATTGATTCAATTATGTTTATTACAATATCTCGAAAATTGTTCAATGTATATGTTTTGGAAAATTTCTCATTCTTTACACCTTGTTTTTTCAATTGAGTTTTTTTCTAATTATTTTACCAAAAATCAGTTGATTCATTACAAATACATTTTTGGCACACAACCATAGTTTTGCCGTATCTCTTTTATGGTCTGTGGCCAAGATATTTTAGGTTTTTTTGTATTTTTCGATAAATTTTGTCCGAGTTACGATCGAAGGAACCATAACTAGGCAACAGTAATATTCTTCTTTTGGATCATGGCGCCAGAGGAGTCCGCGATTGTACATAAACCAAGAATAGTACATGAAATCTTTCTCTCTAGAACGCAACGACCTAGACCATTACGCAACAAATAGCACAAATTAAATAGGGTTTTTGCTGACATTTAAATATAAATCTCATGAATATCTTCAATTCAACATGGAGACAAAGTTATAAATAAACACCAACTGTTTTATCAATAAACTACTGAAAACTTATTTATCCGAAATGAAGATTCAAATTTAAAATTATTGAGCCTTTTTGATAAGGTAACTAGTTTTGACAATTTGATAATTTGACAATTTTGATAGATATTTAATAACTTTTTTTATGTATATAATCTAGTTTAGTAATTTATTTAGTAAAATTAGAAATAAATTATCAAGAAGGTTTATTTTAAATATAACCAAAATAAAAATTTATAGTACTCTTAAATTTCATATTTAACAATGATAGCTAATTTTCCAGATCCTACATAGCAATATCATTAAAAAATTATTATAAATGTAATATACAATTGTGTTTACAATAAAAAGATCTCACATCAAGTACAAATTGGCATTGTTAATGTGGCTAATAATATTACATAATATATTACCAGCCAATAACTATAGCATTTCAAATAATATATGCTATTAGTTAATAATTTCAAATATGAAATGAAATTTTACTAGTATTTAGAGGTAATATACAAAATGGTATACTTCAAATTTATTTCACAAATCACCAGAAAATGAGTGAAGATACAAATCAAACAATTCTATAGACAATTTTAAATGAACCTTTTCAAATGAATACTTTGTCGAAAAACACTTTACACACAAATGACTTGTAGAGAACCATAAAGTTCCCGGACGGCGCGGCGCAGACGAACCGTATGGCTAATGGGATTTACAGTACACGCACACACACATATAAAACAGGTAGATATTGGGTTGGTGTGCCTGTGTGCACCCTCGCGCATTCATTTGAAAAGAAAAATATATATGTATATACTTTTACAATAGGTTAAAGCACCTTTACCTTGTCTTGGGTCTATGATATTGAGGAGTTGCGTATACACGTATATAAACCTTATATAGTCGAACCGTAAGCCGTGTAATGACTTAAGGCAACAAAGGTGGTGCTCTTCGTTCTTCGATGTGTATGCATAAGAACAAAATCACGTACAATGAATCTAAAATATATAACACACGTATCTTGGTACGTGTCTCATGACGAGCGACCCTTCTTCAATATACATATGTTATTTTCCGAGTCTTGCCAAGTGCTTTTGCATTTATATGAGATTTGAGCAATAAAACCAAAAACAAACACACGAATATTGATTTCGAAGGTGGATTTAGAAATATGCTAATTTTTGATAGCGCAGCTAAAATAAAACACACCAAAAATATTTGTGCGAATCTTCGGCTGACGTTCCCACGCTCTGAGGCAAAAAAAAGTTTCTCACCAATTTTCGGTCATCTCCAAATCGAATTGATCCCTGCGTGCGCTGCCAGCGTTATTCACAATAAACTATACAAGAGCAACCACCTGGTCACCTGCCTGTGCCTGCACATCTTAAATTCTGTTATTGTTACGTGATTCGTCTTATTTTTGGTTGGACCTTTTAGACTTATTATTATATAATTCATATTTTGTATTTTTTGTGTTTTGTGTATAGGTTTTCTTATAATAAATGCATATATGAATGTGTTGAATTATGGATTATGTTTTTTTCTCTCGATTTGAGATAGCTTAATCCAAATGCTTCGAAAGATACAGGTTATTAATCGGTAGCTAAAATTTAAAGAGACTATTATGTACGCCTTCTTATTAGTGTTTAGGCTTACCATTATGGTCTATCGTCTATGTATATACTTTCGACGTAACTTGTGTCATTTTTTGATCATTCCTCTAATCCAAAATCAGTATTTTTAGTCTATGTTTGTCTCTCTTGTCTTCTTATCTCCAAGTATATTTTCAAAGGCGTTTTAAAAAAGAATTAAAATAAAACATGACTCCCAAAAAACTTTGCCCAAAATATGAGTTTTTGTTATATTGTATAAAATATTGTTGCCAAGAAAAAAATGTTGTTACAATGAATATTGTATTTTTACCATTAATTAATTGTTGTTTCAATTTTTTGTAACAATATTGTTTTTTTTTTTGGTTAAATTTAGATTTTATTTTAAGCAATGATTCAATGATTACCCCAAATAAAACATTATTTCAATGATTAACCTGATAGTTTTTTAAATCGATTCAATTAACAATTTCTATTATATTTAAATATGTATAAATATACACAAATAACCCATGCGAGTTTATTGTTTAAGTAGATATATTATAAATATGAATGTAGACTAAAAAACATTTATTATAATTTAATTTATTTGAGGTTAAAATAACACACAATTGCGTTTGGCAATTTACTGTGATTATGACTTATTTATTCAATATTACTATAGCGATTACATGATTGATGTTTATCAATGTTTTCAAATTATAATGAAGACAATTGGTTTAAATATAGAATAATTAATTAGGACAAAACCCTTTTTAAATATGAAGATTTATTTAGCGATATAATGAAGGACTTTACTATTGTTTTGTTTAGTGTAGCTGTTTTTTGCGATTTATTTATCGACCTTTTTGAATAAAAAAACGTAACAATGTTTTGAAATTTAAAACATTTTTTCTTTAGACCTTTATATTATTTTAAAAATTAGATTTTACGATATAATTTGTTTTTGTTTATATTTTATCATTTTTGGAAATAAGAGTACTGATATATTTCTTGTATTTTAAAGTTTGGTAATGTAAAATAATACATTTACCAATATTTGCAGTAAATTTTAACCCAATCCTACAGAAATTTAGAAGTTATTCAAAAATGGTGTCAGGGAGAGAAACAGAGATAAAGCTAGATAAACAGAGAGATAAAAAAGAGGAGGAGAGTAGAAATATCTTCTTATCAAACTCTTCCTGACTTTATCTGTCTTTCTCAAAGCCCATCTTTCTCGATGTATCTCTTTCTCCATCTGTCCTCAGTTGTTTAAAAATGTCTGTACGTGTAATGTCGGTTTTTTTATTATTTGAATTTTTTTTAAGTTTTGGTCCGATTTGAGCAATTTTAACTTATAATGTTCGTAAAATGTTGATTTTATATGCTAAAATATATAGTGTTTAGAGTCTTTTAAAATAACCAAAATAAACCGTCATAATTGTATCAAACCATATGTGATTCGAATACACAGAAATTCATAAAAATATAAGTCGACAAATTTATCATTTCTAACAATAATCAAATATATAAAATTAATGCTAATCGGATGGATGAGCAAAAAACTGAAAAGTGTTTTTTGAGGATATCTCTATAACAATTCTTTAAATAAAGCCATTTTTGAAGGTTACTCTAAAAAAAAATAAAAGCAAAACCAGCTTAAATTGTAAACTACATTGTAATAATTAACTGATAGACCAATAAAAAAACATATTATATATATCGATTACTTTAAAGTCTAGCAAGGAGCTTACATTTTATGAGGAGGTAATTGATTCTTTTGAGCTCAAAGTTTAACGAAATTAAAAAGGATTTTTTGTCACTGGTTTTTCTGCGTTTATACTGGTTCCGAGGGAGTTTTGTTTTGTTTACCGCATGCGGATAAAAATTCTCATAAACTTAATTGGTAAATATGTTTTTTTATCAAAGTTTCTTTGTTTTGTTTTTAGAACAGATGGTCACGACAAGGTGCACCTAAGTTCAGTGCATTTAAAGCACCTTCTTTCCGCACTTTATTGATTCGTTTTCTTTGCTGTATTAAGCCATTTAAAAACTTTCCCGATATAACAAAACACACTATTTACCTACAACCTTAGGCCATATCATTTGCATATAGAAAATTGACGATCGACCGCTCATTATAAACAACATTCACCTTTAATTCATAAGCTATAACTTATAATTACATACGTCCCTCGCATCGTAACTACATACAATTACACAAACATCTGAACCAGATTTTTCGATCACATCGTCCGTCGTGTTGGCGATAGGTATATATCTATAGACATACCATCGCATTATGCAACAACACACATGTACAAAATTATTGCAATCGTCGATGGTTGAGTTGCATATGAATGAGTGCCACTGCGCGCGCCAGAGCCGGTTGATTAAATGCCAATTTCTGAGATGTCTTGCTCAACGAAAAACCGCATTCATCAACCGCACCTGCAGAATATAAGATATATATATATATATATATATATACAAATACATTCTACAGTTCAAATTGAGTACTTGAAATAAATAATACATACATTTAATATACGATACCACTATACCTATGATTAAAATATGTATATATGTAGAATTATCTATGTAATTGAAGTCAAATGCGTTTGTTCTCATAATGCAAGTGAATATTATATAGTTTTATCAACACACGTAAATGCGTTTAAGAAGTTCTCTAAGACTGTGTGTGAGTGTGTGTGAGTGCGTAACGCATAAAACGGTTATATTGAAACCCCACGCTGCTGCTGCTGCATGGCGATCGCACGTTATAGCACACACACACACGGAAAGAAATTAAATTTAATAAAATATATCCTGTAAATATATAATGTATATCAGAATAATTATCATATTCGTCACAGACATATTATGTCTGTAAACAGTAAAGGTCCTCCAAATAATTGAAAATTGACCACAAAAAAAGTTCATATGAGAACATATTTTTTTGGGAGAGCAAAAATATATTTTTTCTTTATAAATATTTTTTATGATAAACAGTTACGAACATAAATATGTTTGCCTCCAATATGCCTGCGCCGTATATAATATTGTTTCCGTGCATGTGTACAACAACAACGACAAGATATCTAGAAAGTCTAAGAAAAAATACACACACACGTGTGGTTTTCATTCGTGTCAAATATTGAGAATTGACGCAAACGATCAAGTCTTATTCCTGCTTCGTTTTTTACTCGTGCTTGATCGTGTTCTACGATCGTAAATTGATCGCGGTTGCACACCACACGAAGTGCGTATACCTGTTTCAGGTAACACATACACACACACACACGAACCTCGCTACTCTTTAGTATATATGTGTGTAGGTGTGCCCACCATAGTATTTGTATGTGTGTGTGTGTGTTTGCACTTCGTACGCCATGTTTTCTGCTGAAAACACCTTTCCCGGTGTCTGACGACTACCTGTGCTTTAGTACCTTGTGTTGCGTCGACGGCGTTTGTTCGTTATTCTCGTAGGATATTTTTTTTAATCCCGTAGATCGTCAGTTTGCGCGCGCTTTATTTAAGTATCTCTACCTCATCATCTATACACTGTATTGATTGTGGTCTCCGGTAGATTTGTGATACGCAAGAGAGAATGCGTCTGCATCGATAAATGCATTGCTGCTGCTGCACATTGGATTACAGTGAATAAAAGTGTTGTATAACGATAAAAAGAAGTGCGTATAACGGCGAAAGGTGTGCAAAGCGCGGCGACCTCCTAAAGTGGTTGTGTTCCTTTAAGTTGTGATGCGGTGTGTGTGTGCTCGACTCGTCACTGGAATATTGTCAATTGTCTTCGTATATATATAAATATATATTTAAAAGAAGAGCACGCTCGGAACATCTTCGAACAACAAGTGTGTCTTTGATATGTACAAAACATACAAACGATATTAATATTGGAGAACGTCTGTTTTCGGTTTGTTTGTATCGTCTCTTGAATACACAATGTCTTCGTGTGTTGTAAAACATATATATTACATTCGCGTATTTATATATAAATATATATAATATATATTTAAATTTAATGTACTTGTTTGTACATTATTAGTCTGTGAGTATGTGTGTGTGCATAAAACGCGACATTTGTGCAAAGGCGAATTGTGTGCTTTTGCTTAAACAAAGACGTATTGGGAATATTTATGGGCATTTGCGTGGAGGCTCTTGAAGCGGTGTGCGCATGCGCGCGCGGAGACGTGCACATAATTCAAAGTACGATCGTTTGCGACGCAGAGCTCGTGCGCGGTCATTGACGCTGATTTGCTGAGATCTGTGTTTGACGCTAGACGCACTCATGATCCTGAAAGTCCTTTTTACCTGCAATTAATCGTTGCTATAGTAAGCCGTTGTATGTGTGTATGTTTACTCAATGTCTACCTACGATTTTTCGATGATCTAGAGACGATCAAGCGATATACGGTATTTTCGGTTTTTCAAGAGTGTTGCGCTAATGATAGTTTTTTTGTTTGTTTGTAATTTGAGCTTTGGTCGAGTTTTTTCGGCTCAGGTCGAATTGGTTGTGTGACATTTGATATACGCAAGAGATTTAGTAAAACAAATAATAGCGATTTATTTTTTGTCATTTGTCAATGCGTTGGTTTCATAAATGTCTCTGACCAAAAACATTAGCAGCAGATTTGGATATGTTTTTTGTTGGATTTTCTGAAACTGAACACCGACTAATTAGGGTCATTTGAACGATTTTCAGAAATTTTAATTTTGTTTTGAAAATATTATTGCTCTTGTTACCGCTTAAAACATGCCTATCGCGGGCCGCTTATATATTTAAAGCTATAATAAATCCTAAAATACCATATTTTTCAACGTAACCACATATCAAATCACACGATTTGCTTTTCCATTAAATACTATCCAAAAAAGAAAATACAAGTAATTTCTTTATAAATAAATCGGTGCAATCATGGTTTAAAATTTTAAAACTTTTAATTTTTAAAATTACCAAAACCCATTGCATTGCACTTTTGCATTCCAATTTTGACAGATTTAAATATTTTTTTTTTAAATTTATTCATTTATTCAATTTTGAACTAGTAATAATTGAAGTAATTTTTTAAATTTGAAATTAATATGTTTCGAAACATTTACCGAATTTAACATTACATTCTTATCACATGCAGTGGCGCCATTATGATTTTTTTAAAACTTGAATACAAAAAAGAATACAGATATAGGATAATATTGTTAGCCTGACAATATGTCCCAAATATGAATTGGTAGTAAGTATCTTCTCATAAATTCATATTCAAAATATTTATTTTTTAAGACGATTTTCGCATTTAAAATCCGGGTTCTAAAATCCCAAAAATTCCTAATTATATCACTTCTAGATATGAATTTTAATTACAGCCGATAAATTGAAATGTTATGTTCTCATTGAGTCACAGTTACGCAACTCAAAATACACCTACCACAACGCAAAACTCATTGTTTTTTTTCGGACATTTTTATCTGATGCGTCCTTTTGCAATAGTTCGCCAAACGGATTCCGCCACGTGCGTCAGTGCTAATCCGCTTAGTGGAGGTCTCAATAATGACGCACACGCGGCTATACCACGAAAGCATTACGAACACACCGAAAAATCTGCACTTCCTCGAAAACATCTCGATCGCCCAGAATACATATAAATATATGTATGTAAATATCCTACACACACACACAAACAGACACTAAATGTTAAACGAGTATGGGATCACAAATCACTGACCACTCAATTGCCTCTCGTAAAACATATAAAATACATAATGCGTTTTTACCCTGCGACGAGTTCAAAACTCGTAAATCGTATATTAAAATACACACATACACACACACGCACGACGAAACCACATCAGCGAGCGAACTAATATATAATTTGTTTATTTATTTTTCGGTTTTCTTGATCGTTTTCTTTACGGTACCATGGTTTTATGGGAAATAAGCGTTGAATGCAATGAGTCATCGCGTGAGGCACTGCTCCACAGCCGGAAATGCTTCGTGATGCCTGTGTGAATAATATACTAACATTTTAATATATATATATACATATAATATACTTATGTTGTGTCTGAGAACCGCATATAATGTATATAAATATATATTATGTACTTTTATGTAAATTTCTACTTAATTACGATTCCCTACCACCAGAGTCAGTGTGATGTCTTCAATCTCCACAATTATTGGATGAAAATTATAATTACAATTTAAACTCGCTTGGCCAAATTTTTATGCGTCACACACACATATACAAACAAGCCAGAGCACAACCGGTGGTTCTTATTATTATTTTCACATCGCACCTGTTTCTACGCACTCACACATACACAAGCGCGACTAAACGCTTAATATACGGCATATGGTATCGATAAACGCGTGCGTGTGTGCGGACGCGTGCACTTTGCAATCATTATATTTATTAAAAAACGTGGTTTTTTCACGTTTATAATCGAGACATGTGCACAATATTCATCGATTTAATATTTAATTCAGAGAAAATATTACGAATTGCAATTTTCATTATTTAAAGCAAAAACAAACACACACAGAGAATTACACGTTAAATATAAAGGAATACAATCACTTTTCGAGCGCCACGAATCCCGAGGAGTCTCAATCTATAACTATTGCCTTCCCTCTTTTTTGTAGATCTTCCAATAAAATGTTAAACGACAACAGTTATTGAGAAACCGCTTTTATATTACCCGCCAAAAAATAGCACATTAAAATGATTAAGTTTCGGTACAAGCGAAAAGAGCCCAAAGAGAATGTGGACGGCACAAAGAAGGACGCAAAGGCGTCAAAAACCGTAAAGAAGGACTACGTGGATTGCATTCGAGCGGTTGTTGTAAGTTCTCTAGAAAAGCGGCAATTATTTTTTTTTTATAATTTTATAGTCTATAAAAATCAAGAGTTTATTTAAATCAATTTTACATTTTACTAACTTAATAAATTTTCTTGAATTTTCAGGAGCTCTTTCAACAATTACAGACCAGTTCAGAGCCAGCACTATGCCCGGAACCCTTGCGACGTGCTCTGGCAAGCGGACCGCTGGCCGGTCGCCGTTTCCCACTTGGCTGCCTCGGTGATGCAGCCGAATGCTTTGAGCTGCTCCTGCATCGTGTTCACTCGCATTTGTCCGCTGAGGAGAGTGACGTATGCGAGAGTGCCCAGTGCGTGGCCCATCGACGATTTGCGATGCGCGTCGTCGAGCAGAGCGTCTGCGAGTGTGGCGCGAACTCGGAACAATTGCCATTCACACAGGTTAGTCATCTCCATTCTGAGCATATACTATAAATAATAACGTAATATAATTAAATTTAAGTTGTATATATAAATATCGTCTTACAACCAACGCACGCGGTTCGCGCAATCGCGTTCATTCATAAAACGTTATTTGCGTGGGCACCTTAGCGCGAATGCACGCGTGTGTGTAAGCGCCGCTCGGCTGTGCTGGCCGCCCGTACAAGGGAAAGTGTATTATAATATCGCAATGTCCACATAGCGCGACAGCTTTGCCAAATATTGCGCGTGAGTTCATTGGTGTCCGCGGCGCCAGTGGGTTCGTTTACACAATTAGTAAATATTTTTAATGAATATTTTTCTAAAAAAGGTACACAGATTTAGATGCGTATGTAGATATATTTTATTTTTTCTATATGAAGATGTGCCCTCCTACGTAATGATGAAATATTGATTTGTAATTTTAATGATAAAGCAATTAAAATTCAAACGGACGAATTCCGAAAAAGATTGATACCGAATGATACGATTTGTGGATACATTTTTTGTTGAGTTAAAAAACGTGTACGTACTTTCACGTGCTACTCTTGATTAGTAGGCTATAATTCGTATCATTCGGACAATCATGATTTGGCCAATTGTTATTTGACATATTATGTATAAGTCGGCCAATCGTATCATTTTGTCAATTTAAGTCCATCCAATTATCTTAAATTTTCTGTAAAACTGCGTGTCTCAGATCGCTCGCACGTGACTCGTGCGTAAATTACTTTGAAAAGGAAAAAGTCAACTTATAGGGATTGCAAAAGTCATTTCAAACTGCGTTTCATTGCATTTTATTACATTATAGTGTATATCAATATATATATAAATATAAAATCAAAGGAAACAACATCGCACCACTTTGCCGTGTTGTCTTGCTAGTTGCCAATGTCATTACAAACAAATTGAATGTTAATTGTTTAAAAATTATACAATAACAAAAACCCGTTTTATAGCTGACTATTATATACATATATGTATTTGCATGATGCTAGAAGAACTTTGCATAACAAATTGGCATAATAAAATAGTTTAAAAAAATCATAAATATCGCTCAAACCGGTTTCGCGGTGAGCGATTTGCCTTAGAATTGAATCGGAGTGCGAGTCCTGTGCCCGAGTGGCACCGGCCTCGGACGTAAAAAATAAAATAGAATATTTTATTGTTGAGGTTAATCGGACAGATTTTTATTCATTCAAGGTGAATTTGTTTGCGATGGCGTCCGCACTGAATGCTCAGAGTCTCAACAGTTAGCGCGCAAAATGAAAGAGTTCAATAGCGACGAACCTTATTTTAGATGTAGTACATACATACATTATACTACAACCCAAATTACAAAAACTACAATGTATGTAATCAAAATGTAATTCACACGTAAGGCATGTCCCAAGACACTCGCACACATGTAGAATTGCAGATATACATATTAAACGAGCGTTTTTTTAAATTCACTTATAAGTGTCTTTGATATCTCATGTCAAACGCGTTTTTCTATTTATGCACAGAATATATAGACGAATACAGTATATATGTGTGTATGTATAAAAATAAGTATATATTTAATATATAATATAATTCAATATATGGTTACAAAACACCAGCACCTCCGGCAATAAATATATATACACAGACGTGTGTTGCCTAACTGTAAAGGTTTGCACACGCTGCTTAAGATACCGAAACATGAATAATAATTTGACATGTTTGTGTACGCTTGAGATTATTACATCTCTACAAATGTATATATATATAATATAATATATGTATACGTATGACATACAATATTTCTTAAATAAGCACGATCACCTTTAAGCGGCATATACTGTATACCCTTATGTCTGTGTGTGACAACTCTGTGTGAAGAGGTGAGAGTGTGTGAGTGTGTCGATTTTAAAGATGCTCAAGCCGCCAAAGATGCCATATCACGATTATGTCGTTTATAATAAATAAAACTTTTCTACGTATAATATATCTATTAAATTTACATAATCAATACTTAACTTTTTTGGTTTTTGATTTTCAGATGGTACACTATGTGTCGGCTTCCGCCCTCACATCACAGAACACGATCTCTGTGCAGAATCACCAGCAGCTAACGTTCGGGCAGCTTCTTCGTAACGCTGGTAACATGGGCGACATTCGAGACTGTCCGGTGAGTAGAATATTTATCTAGTTATACGATTTTAGATTACGGCTAATTTAATATGTTCAGACTGTAACGTATTTACTCTTTTTGTGTATGTCTGCGACAAATAAATATAGCTATTACATAAACTGGTTTGCTTGACCTCTTAAAAAGTAGTCAGTTAACCAAAGACTATACATACACACACACTGATTTAAAATCCACATATAAAATATGTATAAGCACCGAGAAGTGAAAGCTTGATTTACAATATATACACTTTAACATTTCATGATACGATTACCATGCGTGAGTTTCTTATCATCGCAAAGATACCGAACTGAAAATAACTTAAAAAAATTGTGTTGTTGCCTTTCTATAGCCCACAGCGCCGCAGCGCGCAATTTAAGAACTAGATTACAGGGGTTGCCATAGCACCGATTGCGCTCATCCGACAAACTAAATTAAAGGGTTATTTTGTGGTCAACCAAATAACTAAATTTTCATAGTTCGTTAAATCACATTTCTATCTATAATCCTTTTTTGTGACGATCACTGCCCTTGCAAGCGATTTACACACACACACACACACACACATATATATACAGAATACACGCTCAAAACAATACACAAACGCTTGCAATAAGAAAAAGAGATTGTTTTTCATATCACACAATTGCTGGCCGCGCGTGAGCAACTAAGAACCAGGCCGCAAATATACAAATGTATATAAATGTTGATACTAATCTCTAGATATATAATAGCTTACGAGTATACACAGTAAAAGAATAAATATGCGAGTGTATGTGTGTAATTATTGTGTGCGACATAACATCAAGATATAAATTTGTCAAATGTTCAACAATTTTTCCAGTTGTGGCAACCTTGAAACAAAACCAACAACGACTCGACCGCATTTTATATATTCTTTCTCGAGTGATTAAATATGCACTTTTTAAACAACCATATGGGTTTCTACCTATACTCAAAGTATAATTGAATTGCATGCGAGCGCAAACTGTAATAATGTTACAAGACAATAGAGTACTTTAACCATAAACGCAGATGTGCGAGCTCTTTATAAAATGCAAGCGTGTACCATAATCCTCATTGCTATATAATCTATAATAACATATGCTCTGTTTTTTTTAATTAAATTTACAGAATGCTTGCGGTGCCAAGATCGGAATCCGACGAGCTCTGCTTAACCGTCCCGACGTTGTTTCCATTGGCGTTGTCTGGGACTCGGAACGACCACCAGCTGATCAAGTACATGCCGTTCTAAAAGCTATCGGCACCTCTCTGCGACTGTGCGACGTCTTCCAGCACGTACATGATGCTCGGTGGTCACAAACAGTTGAACATGAGCTTGTCGGCATTGTGTCATACTATGGAAAACACTATACGACGTTCTTCTTCCACACCAAACTTAAGGTTTGGGTATACTTTGACGATGCCAATGTTAAAGAGGTAAATATGAGCTTAACCATAATGATTACAATAAATTCTAAAATTTGATTCTCTTTATACGAAATCAGGTTGGACCAAACTGGGAATCCGTTGTGGATAAGTGCAGCCGTGGACGATACCAACCGCTGCTTTTACTTTACGCAACGCCACAACCAAGTGCCTATCAGCAACAGATGCAGCCACAGCCCGAAGCAATGGCTGCTGCTAATGCAAGCCTTCGACGTGCCATCACGCCCAGTCCCGAGAAAGCCAGCCAGGTGAACGGAATCGCTCGTCGCTCTGTGACGCCTACACCACATCGGACCATGTCCGACTACCAGAATCTTAGTGTTATTCAGAGTAAAATTTTCCCTAGTGACGAGACAGACGGTGAATACGTTCAGCGTAAACAATCCGTAAATGCTCCTTATCAAAATTTAGGTGGTGCCTACCAGGACAACGTATTTCCGTATCTGCCAATTAACACTGTCGATCCGAACAGTGATGCCTACGTAAATCATCAGTCACAGATGGCACGCAAACAACAGCTCAGTCTGCATCGTAGTCTGAGTGCCGAATCGGGTTCAGTGCATCAAGACGGTCTCTCAATTCCGGAGCACTTGAATCAACCTCGTCGTCGTGATTCGGGCAACTGGAGCGGTGATCGCAACAGTGCGAGCTCATCGTCTTCCACCACCCTGGAGAATCCTTATTTATACTTAGTGAGCAAGCGTAATGCCACCAACGGTGGCACGCATCCACCGAGTCCAACGCGTACCGGCGGTCAACCGTATGATGCTGGATATGACTCATACTCGTTGTCCTCCACCGATTCGTATCCACCGAAGCAACATAATTCCCAGCTCGCCAAGATTCCTGAGTCCGTTGTATTATCCGGTGACTGCGAACGCCTATGCATGGAAGCCGATCAACTGTTGGACAAGTCAAAGATTACCGAAGACGTCCATGATTTAGAGACTGCTCTGGTTCTATGCAATGCAGCAGCTGGTAAAGCTCGTGCTGCCATGGACGCACCGTATAGTAATCCGCATACGATGACGTTTGCCCGAATGAAGCACAACGCATGCGTTATGCGTGCTCGAAGTCTACATAGACGTATTCTCATCGAGAAAGGTAGTGAACTGTCCAAAGAGCAACAGTACGCTACCGAGGTACGACACTCCCGCGAGGGAAGCAACAGTAGTCTTCGACAAATTCGATCAAACATTAAAGACGCTAAAAACGATAAAACCGTCGTTATTACGAAAAACATTGAAATCTATGCAACTCTACCGAAGAAAGGCAAGTCTTCGTTGAAGCTAATCGAAAGCGATGACATTATAGAGTACGAGAAACCTGCAAAACCAGAACGCGAGAGTCGTAGCCTGTTCGGACGTAAGCGTAGCGATGACAAGGACAAGCGTAGCCGTAGCGAAGATCGTAATAAGATGTCGCAAGAGTTCTCAATTGCAGAGCCATTACTGGCCAATGCTAAGGACACACTCAAGAAACACAAAGAGGACAAGGACGAGAAAAAGGACAAGGAAAAGACGGGCAAGAAACAGCACAAGATTCGGCGTAAGCTATTGATGGGTGGTCTAATACGTCGCAAGAATCGTTCGATGCCTGATCTTACCGAAGGTAATGCTGATGAGCCACTAAAAGCTGAGGTTGTTGTGCCAGTAGTCTCGATCGACGATAGTGCTGTGAGCAATGGCAATGCAATGAGTGGCTATCTATCGGAAGGCCACTTTGAGTACCAAACGATATCGAACACGAATCCGAATCTGGAACGCAGTAAATTGATGCGAAAGAGTTTCCATGGAAGCGGACGACAATTGACCCAAGTAAAAGTACCACCACCACCACCACTACGCACCAACTCAACGCTATCGCCGCAACAGCTGCAGTTGCACCAACAGCAGCAACAGAATCACCATGAGCTTCACGACACAAGCGAGAGGCTGCAGCCATTCCATCAGGCTAACGCTTCGCTTATTTCAAACATGAGCTCGAACACAAGTATGAGCGAAGACTCGTGTCAGACCATAATCACAACGTGTGCGGTTGTCCATCAGGAACAGTCTCCGCTGCGACCGTCTACTGATGCATCGTCCAAGTATTCAGAAATGTACCAACAAAACACACCTGCCAACTATAGTACTCAAAATTCAGCCATCAATAGTGTCGACGAGGTCGACTGCCGGTATGGCTCAAATCTAGAGCTTCCACCTTATCCAAGTCCACCGGTGTCGGTGGCACATTCGCGACAAGCAAGCGAAGATTTCCCTCCACCACCACCTGAAGTGCATCCCAGCAACAATGAGATGCACCATCAGTACAATATGCAACAAGCTGCCTTTGAAGCCACAAAATCATCAAACGCCTTAGACACCCTCGAAGGAACTACAAATATTTTAGCTCAACTACAACAGCGCCAGCAAATGATGAAGATGCGTATGAGTGATCCCAGGCAACAGCAGTACCTTAACGAGATCAAGAACTCTGAGAATTGGCTAAAGGAACTGCAAAACAAACAGATGAACCTCAGATCTAAGCAGGCGAACGTTGGTGGTCCACAACCGTCGACTAATATTGTAAATCATAGTACAAACACAAATTTTAATCCGAGCACCGTACGTGATCTAGCCTCTCGTTTTGAACAGATTAAAATGCCATCAGATAGTGCTCCACATCAGCAGCAACAGCTTTTGCAGCGTTCGATTTCGTCGCAGGAGATCATTAAGCCACAGATCCGAACTGGCATGAGTGGTTTACCCGATCCACAATCGAAGGTAAACATCGATGTGTCTGTCGATGAGGTGGACTGCATGCCGATGAGTCTCAAGGTTAAACCACAATACCTTACCCTGCCAAAGTCACGGTTTGACATTGCACAGAGTCAGATCGCCGAGGAGATTCGCGAAGTGGAGATGCTTAACGCGGTAGTCCAGCAAACGCTTAACAACTCGCAGGCTCTGAACAAGCAGCGTGTCAAAAAGAAAAGTGTCTCGTTTTGTGATCAGGTTATACTGGTCGCAACGGCTGACAACCAAGAAGATGATGATTTCATTCCAAATCCAATTCTGGAGCGTGTACTACGTACGGCCAATACGAATGGTGAAACTGATACAAATGTGATGTTACAACAGTTGACACAACAGCAACAACAACAGCAGCAACAGCATCAGCAACAACAGCTTCAAAATATGATGAGGCTACAGAACGAACCAGCACGACAAGCTGTAATTAACCAGCCATTCAATGGTTTTCCTGGAGACATGCAGCAACTCCGTGCCCAACCTCTAACCGATGTGCATCGCCAAAACGTCGAAATCCAAAAACTAATCATGCAGGAGAATCAAAGGACTGCATTTGTCTATCAACAACAATCGCTCGAGCAACAACAACAGCCCAAGAAACAGGTTCTCTTCCAGCAGAGCATGCACACAATGCAACATAATCCTGCCACCACAAATTTCCAGCAGACAGCAGCTGACAATAAACTTGGTCGTCCGCAGCTGTATCAACAGCAACAGCAACAGCAGCAGCAACCGATGCAGGACATTTCGAGGATGCAAAATGTTTCCGATGCACCGGTACAGCAGCCAATCATGTCACCGGTTCAGAGTCAACAGCGGATACCAATCGCACACGTTGGTGCCAACCAACATGTGCAGATTAACCAAGATCCTAGTAGTTACTCATCCCAGGTACCAACAATGGATCACCGCCGTGCTATGATGAACGGTATGGACGTCCAACCACAGTCGAGGCTTCAGTTTGACGACGTTCAGACTGCCTCTCCGTACATGCAACTGCCACAAAATGCAAACTACATACAGAACCAACGGGCTTATGCACAGCATGGTTTTGCCATGAACCGACAAGTGGTTCCACAGCAGCAGCCACAGAATGGTATATATCAAAAACATCCAATAGCACAGCAAACTTCTCTAGCTTATATGCAAAACAGCCAACCACAAATGCCGTACACAAATGGGTATGTACAAGATGTAGGTCCAGGTACCACTTACCAACGGGTTCCGATGTCTCACAGTGCCGCTGAGTTGCATGCCCAACAGCAGCAGCAGCAGCAGCAACAATACTTTTCAAATCAAAGCAAACTGGCTGGAACCAAGAAAGTGAGCTTTGAACCTGGAACCAAGGGTGGTCCAGACATGCAACAGCAAAATCCTTCCATGCAAATGTCACCAGTTCAGCCTCAGATCATTCCCACACAAGAACAAACCGACGCCGTAACGGCAATCCCGACGCGGGTGTTCAACAATAATGCCATCGTAAAAGCCTCCGCCAAGGCTGTTCAGTGCAATCTGTGCCGCAAGAAACACGTAATTGCACCAGCCATCTACTGTTCCGACTGTGAGTTCTACATGTCCCGGTTTCAACCCAGACGATAAACTCCATTACTCACACACCCTAACCTAACCCTACTTTAACTAAAAAACGTAACGTCGAAATTAAATTAAAATATCAACATAGTATTAAAAAGGAATCTCGATACAAAGTGCAAATTCAATCTACAAAATAGGCATAATAAGTCCTGTGGGAAAACATGAATCTATCTCTCTGGGCTATATTCAAATATTTATTTTTACATTTATATTTTATACGAGAAGACATACGGAGTAACAAAGACGCAAGACGACGTAAGTATCTTTTGCGCGACGACGAAAATTGTGATAGTGGAGATATACCACGCATTTGTGTGTATTTCTCATTCATTTATCTAGGATTTTTTTAAATAGATGATTTATGAAATATTATATTATATATTTTAGATTTTTATTTAATATTTTTAGTCAGTAAGAAAATATATTGTGTATTTTTATTTGGCTTAACGTTTATAATGATTTACAGAAAGAATGAAAAAAGCAGATCAGCAGAAAAGCAGAAAAACATACAGTTAATAACATTCATAAAACAATAATTAAATAAATATTTTATTTTCAGTAAAAAAAAAACAAACTTGTTTTTCTTGAATTATTGGAATTTACATTTTGTAGATTAAAAAATATGAAAGAAATATTGCATAATTTATTTTGGGATTTCATTTATTTCTTTTTTTGCGGCATTAGGGACATTGTTTTTTAAATATAAAAATACTATCCAAAAATCATCATCTGAAAAGTGTCATCTCAAAAACTCTATAACTTTATCAGCTGTGGGATATCAATCTAAAATAAATATGAATTTAAATATTTGTGGGTGTCATCCCGGTACAAAAACAGGCAAATGATTACTTATCCTGTATGTTCAAAGATCTGTACTACAATTAAAAAAAGTACTACAATTTAAATAAAATTAAATTTAGTGCTTTAAATCGCAGTTTGCGCGGTCTTTATTATATAATTTTTTTCTGGTTAAGATAATTTTTTGAAATTTTGAGGAATTATACTAAATAGGTTAGGCTATAATAATAACCTAAAAAAATAGAATTCATAGATAGTTGTTTTCAGTGTTGAAATATGACATTTACTAAAATAAAAGAAAATATTCTTG
>JAAAKO020006682.1:0-36069 GCA_010015015.2 Bolitophila cinerea | reverse complement strand
GCGGGACACAACGCGGTCACATTTTGTGGACTACATTTGTATAAGCCAATCAAATGATTGGATTTCAATGTGACTTGTGTTTATGTAACTGTGTATTTGTATCTTTAATCGTGCCTGCTGTATCAAGAAATAAAAAAATAAACAAAAAAACATTAAAACAAGTGCAAACTAGTCATAATTCATTAAACGCACTCATAATCTTGTACACGCTTATTTTAATATGAATGGCGCAAAAAGTAGCTTGTTTTCTCGTTTGCATAAAAATATAAGCCGCTCACACTAATTTTTATACTATATATAACATAGCTTTGTTTAGGCTTTGAGGACTATCCCAACAAAATAATTATAAGATTTTTTTTTCGTATCAAGCTACAGTAACAAGATTTAGATTATTAATTAAATACAAATCGATGTGCGTAGAAGTAAATAAAAACAAACACGACATTTTTTATGATTATTGTGACCCAGAGTTGACCTCCCTCTATTGCACGGCCCCCTAACCTGCAATCAGCTGTTTTGTACATTTCAATTGTAATTTCATTGTTGTTGTATGTGCAAACTCGCGCGCAATCTGTCACAACAAAAGAAAAGAAAGAAAATAAGAAAAACACTTGTCCGCACACAAGTTTATTGTATTGTATTATGTTTTGTTTGTGTGTGCGTGTCTGAAATACAGTTTTTGGTTTTGTTTGTAAAAAAAAAGTAGATTGGAGGCCTGCCATGCAAGTCTGGCGCATTCGTCTGGCTTCAGAATGGATCAATTCGAGGACTACTGGCGATTGTTGCACGATCAAGACAGTGAGGCACACTTTGTGAGTACACACACCTATAAAATAAGAGAATTTCATGTTTTGTTGTTGTTGTTTTTATTTTTGTTGAAAATAAATTCTAATCTAAAATATCTATAATTACCAAAGGATCTTCATGGATTCCTTCAAAACCCGGTCGGCGAAACGTTTAGCCTGCATACACTAAAAAAGTCGACAATTCTCTTTCTGGAAACAAGCCTGTTGCGCCAGCCGTATCCAACTTGTCAGCTATTGTTGTTGTTGCCCACCTTTGTACACGGTTCAATATTTCATAAGATTTTACTTCACCTTGCGCAAGAGTGCTCCACTAATGACCAAAACACTCGCAATAAACTCTGGAATATTTTGCAAAACTGCTTTCTACCAGAACGAATCAGTAGTCGTCTCAGTCATGAGTTATTCCCACAGTTATTGGCAAACACAGCAGCACTGCGTCACGAACTCTGGCCATGTCTATTGGTTGCCCACGATCCGGCCATTCGCATAGGATTCGCACGCTATGAACTGCACGTGTGTGGCAATGCATTCACCAAAAAAACGATATTCCACAAGGCAATTGAGGAGAAGAAACATTTCCTCGAGAATCGCATTGACAAAACGTTTCCACAGGACGTGCTGCCCGATCCACTGCATCGTGTTGTATTTTTGCTAAAGCTTATTGCGGACATCGAAAAACCTCGGAACGATGAAAAGGTGTTGTCACATTTGAATGCCGTAGAACAGCCTGTCGGTGGTGATGGTGGTTCGTTCCGCCGCGTACTTCTCTCAGAATTGCGCCGCCTGTACAATCTACAAAATCTTCTGATCTATCACATTCCAAACTACCAGTGTCGCCTGCCCGCAAACCGGTTCAGTGTAATCGACTATCTCGAACAAAAGCTGGACTGGATAAAATTTGACTACGACACCATGCGTGCGATTCTAGTAGAGAATCAGAAACATAACACGGAAATTGCTGGGCTGGTAGGCTCAGGTGAGCCAGAGCCTATGGAACTAACCGAGCTCGAGCTATACGATCAGTTTTATACGGTTAAACTCTTTGTGGACATGCTTATGATGAACACAAATGCCGAGGACTTTGAGGAGCTGATCGAGGCTAAGGGACGCACTGTAAAACTGTGCCTGCGGAATATACAACGATTCGAGGCATATGTCACTGTGCTGGAGACATCATTTGCACTGTTGTTTTTGCGCTGGGATCATGTGCGAACGACTGAGCGCGTCGACCTAGACCGAACCGTAGAGTCTGGCAGTGAAAGTGATAATTCACAAGCGGATCGCATGAAGCAAACAAGCAGCAAATACGAGCAAATCGGATTCGTTTGCTGTGCTGACGTACTTGAGACTGTGCTGACACTCCTACGACAATCGTCTACACAGAAACGGCACAGCGAAGAGTTTCAAGAGTCTAGCGTTGAGCTGCAGGATCGATTTATGCGGATCTATAGACATATTAGCAATGCACAGTGGCGCATGTCACTGTTCAAAGGAATGGCGGAGCCTCCGGTGATGTCGGCCATGACGGTTGAGGTTCGTACATTTTTGCGGCACCACATGGATGAGCGTCCGACGCGACCGAGCAGTGACGATGATGATGACGGTGATCAACCGATTCAGACGACAAAATCAAGCTCTCGAAACAGTACACAGTTGTTGCGCAGGAAGCCACGCAAGAAGCATCCGTTTCGAAGGTTTGACGGAGAGAAAAGTATCTCGTTTTCACATTCTACCGAGAACGAACGAAAGAGCGGCGGCGATGCGATGAGTCGCAGTATATCGATGTCAAACAAACGGTGTCTGGTTAGTAAGATGCTGGGTCCACCAGAGCAGCTGATCACAGTGTGCCTGAGTAAAGGCGATTTGAGCGAGGCGAGGAAGATTATCAAGGTAAAGTTTTCTTTAGTATTATGTTTATTTATTGTTTATTTAAGTACAGCTTAGTTAAGTTTATCTTTTTAATTTCATTGAAAAACATTTGTAGGGTTTCTTGTTTGTAAAATGTTCAAATTGGGTTGGCGGAAGTTTACTGTAGCTTTTTCTTAGATATCCTAAATCAATTAAACTCAGTAACATTTCACGGTTTCATTTCCAGACATTTGTGGAGTTTCTATTTTGAAGGATGAGATTTGCAACGCAGTTTGCCTAAACAAATACCCTACGATAAATTTATTTATCAGCTTGTTAGTCAAATTTGTATTATTTTTCAAACATTTATAGGGATTCCTTTTTGTAAGATCAGATATGCGATACAGGTTTAATTTACTCTTCAAAACTAAATCTAGTAATAATCGTCAGTCTCATTGCCAAAAATGTGCAGGGTTTCCTTTTCGTAAAATGAGATTTTCGACGGAGGTTGCCAGAAAGCAATGACCATAGCTTGCGTTAGAAGTTCCAAAAACATTTGCATCCACATGATTACAGCTAAAAAAATAAATATTTAATTTTAAAAATCAATTTTCAGGTCAACAAACTGGAGACGTGTGCCCTGGCCACTGAGCTCACATTTACCGAGAATTTTAGCCATACCAAACACAAGCTGCGTGACATCTTCCGCAAGTACGAGATAGAAGAGCAAACACCAAGCGCAGACACCACATTGGAGAGAATCCGTCGTGTAGCAGCTATTGGCTTTGAAGCCTCAAAAATAACCAACATTCTTTCGACGTTTGCCACAGAACAAGAGATGCCTCGCGCTGTTCCCGAAACCCAGCAGCTTCTAGAGAAATTTAAAGCAAACCACTCGTTTCTGGTGGCTTATCAAGGGAACGCAATCCGAGCGACGATTGTCTTGGACATGGTGATCAGTCTGGCCACGCACTATGATATTTGTTTTAATATCTACAGCATGATACCGAAGTTATGGGATCTGGGCGGAGAGTTTGAGAAGAGTGACACGAAACTGGGGTATTTCGGATGCTTTCGAAACATTGTGGAGTGCATGCAGATGTACCGCAGTGTTCTGGACGAGAGTATGAGTTTACCGCAAATGCTGGCAAGTGAATGTTATTCATTGCATCCGAAGGAGCTCGGATTACAGTTGGAGCGTGAGAAGTTATTGCGTTGCCTTCGGAAGGTTACTGTCTTCGAGCTAGACACGATGGACAGGCTAAAAGCGTACGTTAGGCCATTCGAGGAGATGAAAACGAATGAACAGATTAACTATTTCAGTCGAATCGTTACATTTGCGTTGAACGTAACCCGACTGATGCAGTTCAAGGATGCACCTGGAGCGGCAACCGCACGCGGTAGTCCAACGGAAATGCTCCAGACTGACCTGAACGCTCTCATCGGAGAGATTGTGATGGGCCAGGCTGTATCGCCTATGGATATCGAGGCAATCGTATGTAATCTTAGCATTAATCTAGTACACGTGCTGGCGCTGAATGCGTCTCTGGCTATTCGTTGCTGCCCAGCAAAGCAAGCAGAAGAAAATGATCGGATGTCCTTTGATGAACTTTATAGTAAGCCTGAAACTGATAATGGCTCTGATCCTCCACGCACACTTCGAACTGTAAACGAATCCGCAATGGACTACATAAAAAAGCACAACGTTTTGTTGGCCACGTTGATAAGGGATATTCAGCAGAAGCATCCTGAGGCTAGTGTCTCGGATCCAACGTTTTTGAGTAATCTTAGAGGATTGAAAGAAGTGCGTGGCATTGCCGTGAGCTTGTTCCAGGGCAACACAACATTGTCAGCACTAAATTACGACAGTGTGGACATGGAGAAGATCGAACGTCTCATTCGGAGTGACTCAGACTACACGTAAGTAAATCTAAGTATCAAATTAAATTTAATCATTTAGGATATATATATTTTATCACAGCACCGCCCTGCAGATCTTGAAGCAATGTAAGGAATTATACTTGCACACAAACCAGCGCAACATTCGAATGCTTCAGGACTGGCTAATAACGAAAGTACTGAGCTCCATACAGCCACAAAATCTTTGCGACACGCTCGAACGCATCGCTGACATCAATCTACGCGCGCAGTGTGTGCTCGATCACGTACTTAAGACCGAGTGTAGCCAGCAAGCAATTCGTTTAATCCGTGCCGTGCTCCTGCATCGGAACGCTCTTCAATTGCATACGGTCCTATCGGAGCGCCTGCGCAAGTGTTTGCACGACATAAACGTGTACGTTCAGATTGCGACCTGTCTGCAAGTGGACAAGTGGCTTCAAGTAATGCAGATCAGTACGGAACAACCCGAGCGTATTGTCGAACAGCTTGTGCAGCAAAAAAAGTATGTCTTGTGTCTGCAATGGGCTGACTTCCATCCGCTCAACGAACACCCGACAAAGCAAAACGCTCTGTTAGACATTTTCGCGATGGCCGTTCGCAAGGAAACGCAACAGCCGGACTCAAATCTCTTCAAACTCATCGAAAGCTTACCTCGAGCACGTGTACTTGCGTTCTACTCTAGTCTATTGATCAGCCTTCGTTCGGTGCCGGTGCTCGAGTATCTAGTAAGATACCTAACCTCAAACTGTCTGGACTCGAGTGTCTATCAAAAGTACCGAATTTCGTTGAAAATTCTCGAGCAACTGTCAGGCGACGAAGAGCACGCACAACTGTGGCCGTTGCTAAGCATGCCACTGTTGATTATCGAACAATACTTGATGAACGCAAAGTTTGAAGTACTCGCATC
Source organism: Bolitophila cinerea (assembly GCA_010015015.2). NCBI lineage: Eukaryota > Metazoa > Arthropoda > Insecta > Diptera > Mycetophilidae > Bolitophila > Bolitophila cinerea. The sequence goes on along the minus strand of JAAAKO020006682.1, from coordinate 30,609 downwards.
CATTTTGCAAGGCATTCTTCCGGATTTACGAGAGACCAAATGCAAGCTGTGCTATGATCGTCGTGACAGTGTGCTCGAGATGAAGAGCAACAGTGACCCGAATTTCAATAGCTCAAAAACATTTTCTGACACACTGGACAGCAATGAGTTTGTATTGCTGGGCAGTGATTTCTTCGGGCATCGCGATCACTGCATCAGTACTGATTGTGTGAATGCTCTGTTACGGATCTATGCGGCGAAAGCACTCGATTTTCGTGTTAGCGAATCACATGCATCCGCTTCGGATCTACAATCACAGTCTATGGACATGGTAAGCTTGGACTCGTTGTGCGGTACATTTGTTATGCCGAAAGAGGCACCGGAACGTGCGAAATGGGTGCGTGACGAGGAGGCTACGCATTGTATGTGCTGTCGCCGGGCTGTTTTCACGATGCTTACACGCAGACATCATTGCAGACAGTGCGGACGTGTGGTCTGTCATGCATGCTCCACGAAACGTATGCTGGTACCAGTGCTGTATGCGGACGTGTTGGTTCGAGTGTGTGATGACTGTTTTCGTCAGGCCCAGCAGCAGCTTAGGCGAGCTAGGCGAATGACGGATTCGCCGTTGAGTTCGGTTTCACCGACACCACAGACCGGGGAATTTGGTGATCGGGCGGACACCGGAAACGTGTGGCAGTTCAGTGGAAACACTAAGCATGATGCATTGCTGCGAGAGGAATTCTGTTATGAGTACGCTCCTAGTGTGTCATTATGTTTGAGCGTTCTTGCATTTCACTCGTGCGGAACGGATTGTGCCAATTTTCTGCTGTATCACTGCCGGAAGTTTGAGGCTCTACTGCGGCCTATTCAGCCGGGCTTTGCTAATCCAGAGGTTGACTATGCGCTGGTAACACGAATGCTGCATTGTCTGGCACTTGCGGCAAAGGTACAATAAAAATTTATCATTTTTTATTTCTTCGATTTATTGTTATTTAAAAATAGGTTCGTGGCGGCCCACCGGAATGTGATATTGTGCGTGATCACGCTGACATGGTGCGCTCTATCGTGGACGGCGGCTGTGAATCTTTGCTACCGATGGAGCCACCGAATAGCTCGAGTTTCCGCAAACTCCGCGATTCACTGGTTCTTGCTGAAAAATGGTCACTCGCTCTAGAACTTTCGCTGAAATACGGATTCTCGACAACCGGCGTTATGGCTGCCTGGGGACTTGCTTGTCTGCGATCTGGATGCTTTGAAACTGGTAAGAATTTAACTATATAGTAATAACTTACGTCTGATCTTTTTCTCCTACACGCAGCTCGTGAAAAATTCGCACATTGTATGCCTCGATCGGTCAACGACGACGAACTCTTCAAGATCATCACGATAATTTCGTACGAGAGTTCATTTGATCTAAAGAATCTCGATGAACTGTCTAAAATCAAACGTCCCACAAAAGGACCACCTCTGCTGCTAGAAATAATTCATATTCTAGAAATTACCTGTCACCCGGCCCAACCCGAAGTAATGGCACGTGCCGGTCAGATTCGAGACTCAAACACATCGATTGCATCAAATCGCTCAAAGAAACGGGTCACAATTCCATTAAACGAACCCGCGCTGAACATATTGCAAACACTTGCAAATCTTCGTCAAACCGCCCAAGGTGGCGGCGGAGGTGGCAGCGTCTCGCCGGACGGAGTTTCGAACTCATCAAAACGAAACTCACGATCGCTAGAGCATAATAAACTCTCGACCAGCTCTCGTTTCTACGATGAATGCCTTTACTACATGACCAGCTACGGTAGCCATCAGGACATAATACAGTTCCTGGTGAAGCACGATCAGGTATTTACAGCTCTGAAGTACGTGCTCTACCAGTCCGTGGACTCGGAAACATTCATACAGATTATTTTCTTGCCGTACCTGCGGCGTGGTCGTACGGACTCTATAATTACGTTTATGATTGAGATCGACGAAACGCTGCTCGTCTGGAAGGAGCATATCATTCAAACGTGCCGACACCTCGAGCGACGTGGTCTGCTGAATAGTTTATATCATTTGCAGATTTTGCTCAAGGATCCGGTTAGGGCGAGCATGACTTGTGTTAAGTTCTATTCGATGGGTTGTGTCCGGTACACCGAACTCCTGGCGAATGCATTTCATTTGGTCAACGCTCAGAAGCATCTACAGTCCGAGCTGGAGCTGTGTCAGTGGGAGGAGATAAAGGTACAGGCACCTCGACGCAACAACAATGTCGTCGAGGATGGCCCGTTGCTGATGAAAATGGACCCGCGCACGTTGAACAGTCACATAAACACGATTTGGCGTCAGATAGAGGTGACTAAGTTTCTGGCCAAGTGCGAGCAAGACGGTCGTGAGACAATCGAGCTATTGTCAAAGGTATATATCAAACATCGCTATTTCTACATAATCCTAATATCCTAATACCATTCAGATTTGCCTAGAGAACCCCCACATTCCGACACTATTCGGCACCGTTCTGGAAAAGATCCAGTTGACCGTGCTCACACTAATCTGTGGCTCAAACATCGAAGAGGGTTTTGGACTAGCCTTTCGCATAATTCAAGACTTTAACCTGAGCACGGTCAAAGTGTACGGCATCACGGTAAAGTATCTGGCGGCCAACAGTCGCCTGCAGGCGGTCGAACGTCTCGTGGAGTGCATCAAGAGCAACGACGATGGTCGCGATCTGTCGTTCTGTGACGAAATACTGGCGTTGTCCGTGCAAACGGCCGTCTCAACCGGATCGTGTGGCACCCAGATGAAAGTCACCATCGACAGTCTGATACGATTGATTAGCGATGTCAGTGCAAAGATCAATTGTCACCTTTTGGCGGGTCAGCTGAAATCAGCGTATCTGCTGGCGGTGCAGCACAATCGCATGAACGATGTGCGCAAGGTCCTGCGTCAGGCGGAGCATACGAATCAGACGCACATCAAGCGGCTGTGCGAGAAGAAGCTGGACATTAGTAATAAAAGTTGATTCAAAAGATTGCGGGGAAAAACAGGAATGCAAGTGTGATACTATATCTATATCTATATACATATTTTTAGTGGTTTATTATTCATTCTATTTGTTGTGTGATCCTATTACAGATTCTACTGTGGATCCTATATATATTTAATTGTTAATACATTCAAAAAACATATACCTACATATTATATTATTCAAATCGTGTGATTGTCTCCAAAATGATATTTTAAAGTGTGACCAGTGACCACACATATATTATTGTTATTTTAAATAAATATATATATTTTCTTTTGTGCATTTTCGTATTTTTTTTACTGTTTTTAACGGTTCTAAAATGTTCAAGGCTCGCTACTTCCAATTCACTTTCCCTAGATGGCACCACTTACACACTGCAATTTTATCGTTTTAGCACGCTCGCGCTCACTGCATCGCACCAGCTGTCAAACAAAACTACACCGCCGCCATCTTACCGTGTTCGGTATTTCAATTTGCTTGCAATAACCAAAAACCATTCTAAAAATCACATCACCCATCAGAAGCAGCGTTTCAACGTCTCTGCTTCACGTTCACTTTTTTAGTTTGTGTGTGTGTGTGTTGCATCTGTATATAGATATAAGTCAGCAAATCCCCAGCGAAGCCCCACATTCGTGTATTGTACAAAACTCTGCCTGAAGTTTGTATACACATCACGAATAAACCACAATAATGTGAGTTCGTGTGTTCGGCGCGCGCCACCGTGTGCGTTTTTGTATATAATATATTTAATTTTAATCGCGTTTTTTGTAGGGCAAGAGATCGATCGGCGTCACCGGCCGCTGCGAAAGACAAGGAACGTGAAAAGGACAAGAAATTGGCGTCCAGAGGTCGTGAACGGGAACGCAAACGACGTGGATCGGGTTCGAGTAGCAGTAGCAGCAGGTAATTTTCCGGAACACTTTCTCTGTGTATGTGTATGTGTTATGTTTGTAAACACCATAACCTCACAGTTTTGTATTTTATGTTTGTATCAAAGAGGTGTTATTCTCTTTGATTTGTATATATATATGCTGACAGCGCCCTGGTGATAGCATTAAATACATACTATTTATGGGTAATAATATTTCAGTTCCTCAAGCAGTTCGTCGTCGCGCAGCTCTGGATCCCGATCGAGCTCGTCAAGCTCCTCATCGTCCAGCTCGAGTTCATCGTCTTCATCCAGCAGTGACAAGGAAAAAGATCGTCGGGCAATCAAGCGTAAAACGAAAACTCGCAGCAAGAGTCCGGCGGCCAAGAATGAAACGCGTAAGGTGTCCAAACCACGCACTCGCTCACGCGAACGATCCCGTCGTCGTAGCAACGATCGCGATCGAGACGCAACGTCTAAACGGCGATCGGCTGATAAGACAAAAGATCGCAAACGCTCCCGGTCACGTTCGGCACTCCGTGTGAAACGCGAGCGTTCACCAACTCCGAAACCGGTTCGCATTCACATTGGTAATCTCACCAAGAACGTTACCAAAGAGCATGTCCAGGAAATATTCGGAACATATGGTGTTATTAAACTCGTCGAGTTCCAACTGGATCGTCACCATCCACCGTCAGGTCGGGGTTATTCATATGTCGAATACAATTCAGCAGATGACGCAGAAAATGCAATGAAGCACATGGACGGCGGACAAATCGATGGACAAGAGATTACAGTGGCACCGATGCCAGTGCAGCGTCACAGGCCACAACAGATTCGAAGAAAATCACCGAACCGGAATCATCGAGGCGGCGGTGGTCGTGGACCATGGCGCGGAACTCCGTCTAGATTCCAGAGACGCTCACCGATTCGTCGTCGCAGTCCGCCGAGGCGTCGTACACGTACACGCAGTCCACCCAGACGCAATGATAGGCGTGCCAGCAAGACATCGGACAGTTCCAGATAAATTTGCATCCATTAGGTTATCTTTGTAATTTCCAATTTGAATCGGATGTGTGTACGAAACTGTACGTGTGTGTGTGTGTGTGGCCCCGACAACACCCGAACTCTTAAGTGAATACTTTATACTGTTTGATTGTTTTAAATAAATGAAGAAACTTTCTATCTTGCGCGTATAAATGTATTTATTTCTTTATTATTATCCTAGGATTTGATGTGAGTTAGTTATTTGCTACGTAACTTTCTGACCATTTTGCATGCTTCCATTTTGACCATTGCCGGGATTCGGTTCCATTTGAATGACACCGTTATTGATGGTAAACAATTTTGTGCGTCTACGCGTGTAGTGCTGCCACAGAAGGATCGCCTGATCATCAATGAATTTGCAGCACTGTGCGTTCACTATTTCACGGCGAAAGTGCTCGTACTGCAACAGGTCCAGGAAGTACAGACACATGGGGTACTTAAGGTAGCGTGCGTACTCGGGTTCCTTCCAGTATAGCAAATACTTTAGATAGTTTATGAATGCTGAGTCCTTAAAGAATCCTCGTTGAGCGATGACTAGAAAATACATTTAAAAATCATTGTTTAGTATAAAAAAATAATTTTCCTGAGAGAAAACACGTACAATGCAAATAGTTAGGATTGGCCAGACATTGAATAAACTCCAATTCCACCTGAAAGCGAAGCTTCTGCTGTTCCTCGGACTCCACTGCCACTGAAAAAATTTCAAAAGCACGCAAATACGGATAATGTGATTATCTGGGATAAATACAAACAAATAAACTCTTGATTCTACTTAGAAAGTGTTTACAAATTACACATTTATGATTTATCGACTAGTATTAAAGAAGCCTAACATAATAAAAAAGAAAAATGGGCTTTTGGTACTTACTCTTACCTTTCCCGTACATTTTGGCCATGTTTGACTGGATTTATGTGTTGTGGTGTAAGACTGTGTGTTGTTTTTGGTTTGAAGGATTATTGGGATGCAAGTCGAGCTTTGTTGGATATATATGTATGTATACGGATATTGAGTATTGGATTATTTATTATATACAAAAAATAGGTAAATGATTTTCGAAGAAAACAAGGGAGTTTACTAAACAAAAGATTTAACAGAAAATCCGCTAGGAAGATGTAGTAGTAGTATTTACATAAAAAATATATCAAATCAAATCAATAGCATTCAAATTTTACTAAAAGTATTATAGATATACGCGACTAACGAAAATGCTTTCTAAACATAAGGTTAACAGAGATTCTCTATGTGTGTGGGATATGTGTGGCGTCAAAAGATTTCTATACAATTTAAACGAATTTTAATGGAATTACACACGCGAAAACCAATAGATTATGTACAGAATAAAGTAAGTGTCCAAAATGCCACTGCTCTCTGCCCGCACATACACCCAGTATTTGGTTTCTAGAGTTTACTCACATCCGTACGTGTTCATCACAAGATGATTTTATTTTGATTTGTGGTGAATGCTCTTTGAAATAGGTTGAAAAATTGGTTTTGATGTTTACTTAAAATGAGTCTGTTTTGTTTGTTATTGCATGGAACGAAGAGTCGAAGACTGTTTAAGACAGCACAGAGTGACGATAAAGCCTCCTGCGTCCGTCCTTCTATGCCGTTATGTTTAATAATACTTTACGTTGTCTGCACGTCTCACTTTTATTTTGTTTAATTTAAACATTATATGTGACAACTAAATTGAAAGCATTGTGAATATGTCAATAAAAAGAAAGTGGCGACGCCTGGCGGGGGCTTAGTGCTTATTTGAATGGTATAAATTATGATGAGTGCGTTCGGACGTACAAATATTACCGACGATTTCCATTAAAAAATCTACCGATTTTGTCTATGTATTTGGTAAAATATCTTGATTTTCGTTTTTATATGTGTATCGACGTCAGACATTTTTAAAATCAAAACGACATAGAAAAGAATGATTTTTGAGAATTCTATGCGATCGTAGAATTTCCAAACCTTTGGAATGCATTACAGGGAATATTACTTGTACACCAAATTACCTAGCATCAGGGTTGTGAGCAGGGTTGGGAACGTAGCAAATGATTTATTTAATACCTAATTTACTATGTGTAGTAAATGTAGCACAAATTTCTATTTGCTACGTAGCATATGTAGCAAACTGTTTTTATTGGTAATTTTAGGATTTTATTGTATAGCCACATGGAACTAAAGCTTATAAATCATTTGCTACATTCCCAACCCTGCCTATACCCTTTAAAACCTTATGTCAAACGTCACATATTGGAACGATTTCTGGAAAAAGCGACGATTTTGACATGACTTCGCAGCAAAATCGACCGATTTTGCATATGTGTGCGATGCTATACAGTGTAAGTACGCTGAAATTTTACACATGCTATGATAAAATCGCAATCGTCGGATTTGACAGCACATGTGAGAACGCAGCTTAAAAATATTAATAAATATTAATATTAATTAATAATAATTATTTAAATAAGAAAAATGTGTCGATTTAAAAGTTTAAGCCCTACACTCATTTTTGCTTTATGTCGATGTTCGAATTTTCGAACAGAGTGCGTCTAAGGACAAATTAAATGCATCTGTCAACTACTGTCAAATGTCAATTACTTTCAATATTCATTATTTACCAAATAATTAGCTAAAAATAACAAAGAAAGTTGCCTCCATCCAAAACCTTTACATTCAATTATTCGTAAGGTTAACGATCTAAGTAAAACAATATTCAATAGTCAAATCACATCTTTTTTTGTGAAATGCAATGTATAATCGTTTAATTTCAAGTACAAGAAACTTATTGATGATAACAAAAAGGTCATTCCAAACTTCAACAAAACGAGTCCAAAGTCTACAATTACAAAAGGTCATTTTAATTTATATTCTTGCTTATCATACTTATACTTTAAATATTTCAATTTAAATATTAATTATTTTTATTTATAGATACCACAGAGAACACCATTTCTGTTAATCGCAACGGTAGGAGTTGTTTTTGGTGCAGAGAAATCTTATTTTACGTTTTGCAACATGAGCGATCTTCTGCAGAACTCGGATCAGTTATTCGATGAGAACAAGTACCAGGAAGCTCTAGATGTACTAAATAACTTTAAGGTAAATATTATTGTTGGTCTATAGATAGTAATTAACTTAGTATATAACTGAAATGTTACGGTTTTCAGGATCAAGCCAGTTCGGACATAAAATGGCGACAGGCCAGAGCCATGTTTAAGTTGTCTAAAATAGATAAAAACAAAAAGGAAGAGTTAATTCGAAATGGCTATGAACTCGTCAAAGAAGCTGTTACATCAAACGAGAAAGATTTTGCTGCTCACAAATGGATGGCTATTTTGCTGGACGCTAAAAGCGAGCTAGACGGAGTAAAAGAACGTGTAACCCAATTAGAAAATGTTAAGAAGCACATGCAATCAGCTGTTGAGCTGAATCCAGAAGATCCAACCAGTTGGCACTTATTGGGTAATTTTGCTTTTGGCCTGGCCGATATGCCTTGGTATCAGCGTAAGATTGTATCTGCAATCTTTGCAACACCCCCATCGGGAACGTACGAAGAGGCGTTAGAACACTTTTTAAAGGCTGAAGAGAAAAAGCCGAACTTTTATTCAATGAACCTGTTGCTTATTGGAAAATGTTATCAACGCCTGAAAAACGATGAAAAGGCAAAACATTATCTGACCTTGGCATCCAACATTAGCGTCCTGTAAGTTTACTTTTAATTTAGAATATAATAAATATTATTAAAAACCTATAAAATATTTTTAGAAACGAAGACGACAAGATTTGCAAAGAAGAAGCTACAGCATTATTAAAGAAGTACTGAAAAAATTATTAATAGATTATTGGGTAAATTGAACACATTAAATATCTTTATTGTAAACTAAAAATACTAACAACAAATTATTATATGAATTAAATATAAATATTTTTAAACGCATGTATATTTTATATTTTCTTTTAAAACTCGTGATAAAAATAATTTGTAGACTTGTGAGTGTGTATTTTTTATGAGAAAGGTGTATTTCAAAATAGTACTACACATTTTGAAAATTAATATTAAATTGAGAGAGGAATTTTTAGTTCATAGTTCACTAGGCATTGTTAATTTAAAAATGCACAAATCTCGGAACAGCCGCACTTCTGCATTTTATTATTATGCTGATAGATTATATTTTTTTTAGTAAAAAACGACACATAGCGCCAAAAGAAAAGGGGGCGACAGTGCGCTTAAAGATTTAAATTTACCAGAGAAGAGCATAAGATAAGCAATATTATATTTTGCTCTTTTTTTGCTAGTATTTTGCTTGTTTTTTTGCAAAGCAAAATCAAAAAAATCATTAAATTATAATTCCGGCAATTCTTATTCTGGCAATTGTTATGCCGGCAATTGTTATTTCGGCAATTTATTTTTCCTGCCCTCAGCCCTTCTTGACCCTCTTTTCACTTTGTATTAGTTTTTATTTCTTTTGAGGATGATGCAGAGAGAGAGAGACACTATACAAATTGTAAACATTCTTCTCAATGGCCATCATACGTTATCTTAGGTATTTGTTTTATTGTTGCATAAAATAATAGTCTTCAATATATATATATGTATATTTGTACAAAATGATTGCCATCTGTCTGTATAGGTAAAATACCCTGCCCTAAAAACATTGGAATTCTCGGAAATAATAAAAATCATGTGCTTTTATTTTAGTCGTATTTATTATTAGATGCACAATAGAAAAAAGTGCTTATGGCTGTTTCAGTTTTTTGGTTATCACAGAAGGGTAGGTTCAAAGGTGGGGGTAAGTGAAGTTTTTTTTATCTAAATACTATAACTTTGGTGAGGTCAGTATAGCTAGCGCGATAGGAAAATGCACGATGCAATTTTCCCGATTTTCATAAAAAAAACAATCTTTAATTATTCAAAAAGGGGGTTGCGGTATTTGGCGGCTGCCGGTGCATGATGGAAATCCGTTCTGGAAAAGCAGAGGAAAATACAGGAAACTGAGTTTTTCAGAGATCAGCGGCACAGTCCCTTAACGGAAGGGTATTGGAATTTGGGTTTTATTTAGTGAATTACATAGAACTGAAAAACGATTTGGGTCCAGACCCGGTTTTTGTTAAAAGTGTAAAGCATATTTAATATGTTTATACAGATAAGGAAAACCTACATTTAACAGAAACTTTTTAACAAACGAATATATATTTTTTTGTGTGCATTTGCGACATATGTTTCGAACTTTGAGACTTGCGACTTATTTGTTTTTGTCATATGTAGATAAGATTTGCGCCTTATTTTCTTCTAATTGTGTTTGTGTCGTAAACAAGCCGTCCATTTGCTAAACCGTATTAATCCATAATCAAAAATTAAAACTATAAAACTATATACGGTTTGGAGAATGAACGGCTCAAATGCCTTGGTCGTATAAGACTTTTTATCGCTAAACTCTGATGTATTTGTCGTTCTTAAATTAACTTTACCTAAAATGTCCCGAAATCCCATTATTGATTGTAAAAAAATGTTGCAACAATATAAATAAACTCTTAAAAAATAAATAAAAATAAAACGAGATCTTGGTTTTTATTTTATTTGTATATATATTTTCTCTAAATATAGATTTTTTGTTTATATCCTACAATTGTCTTAGGATACAACAATTTGGTTTATTACATACATTTACATATATTTTAAAATCATATTATATTATATTAGATGTATATTTTAGGTAATAAGAATATATAGTAATATATAAATTAAATAACTTAATTAACAAATTTAGTGTTTGTGTTAAAATGTTTTTGTATTGTTTTATTTTGTTTAATTTACTTACATTATGCTTGTCTGTATTAATTATGTATTTATAAACTTTCCATTAAAAAACACTTTCTTATTACAAAATAGTTTCTATATAAAAACCAATGAATAAAAAGATGATTTTAATTTTTGGTATACCTAATCGAAGGAAAAACCTGGACGGATTTAATGTCCAAGTATACAAGGGTATTTCAGTTCTTATTATTTTGACAATTCAATAGAGTTTGAGGAGGGTTTTTACTTGTAAATAGTCGATATCTGTTTTATGTGTAGATATTTATATTGTAGCTGTGTTGTTTATTTCCATACATAATGTTTTGTGCGTTTTTTTTAAATTGCCTTTTTGTTTTTTCAAATTAAACTAAATAATTTTGGATTTGGTTACTGTTTTTACTATTATTTATAAACAATATGAGACCGCATAAAATTAAGTACATCTGTGCCTAATAATTGACTAGATTTTTATAAATAAATAATATTATTTTATAAAAAAAAAACGTTTCGAAGTTTACAGCAGTTCTCTTGCAGTTTTGTAGATGTTTTCATAACTCCATTTTGTGTTCTACATTTGTATAAAATGTTTTAAATTAGATTTTTTGAAATGTGTAGTTTAACATAAAATGGTTAATCAAAATGAAAATTGTGTTGGTTGTTATAGGATTAGTGTTTTATATATACATATATATATATCTAATAGTTGTGCGTCTGCTGTGTCTGTGTCTGTGTATATAAGGTTTCAGGTTTGTCATCATTATGTACATGAAAATAGGTATTGTCAATTTTTTGAAGAAATATTTAAATATCTTTGAGCGTTTATTAGTATATATGTATATATATAGATATAGTTCTACAGCGCAGTCGTATTAGTTAAAAATTTGGCATTTCAAATTAGTGGTAAAAAACATGAGAAATACTTTTTTACGTTATGTTATATCCTTATTTAAATAAATATATGCACATTGCACATTGTTAATTCTATTGTAATGTACCACACATTTGATTGAAAATTAGTAACAATTTAAAAGTATTGCTAATGGTTTTTTATTATTAATACTTACACAACTATACAGTTTGCTTGCGTGTATATGTTTTGTAAAATTTTGTATTATTTTAAAAAGCAAGCGAATGCGTGTAAAAAAAACATTATTTCATGCTGTAAAAGTTATATAAATGTACTATATACGCTGTGTTTGTCGTGATAAGCTCACACTGATCAAAACAATTAATAACAAAACAATTGGCACTACAAACGGTATATTTTAAAATATTTGAAAAATATATTATTGTGTTTTTTTAAATACCATAATCTGTGTGCATATTATTTTGTTTGCATTTGTGTTATTTTTTTATGCAGAATAAATAAATATAATTTTAGTTTCTAGTAATTATTTGGTTAAAATAGCTAGGATTTAAAGAAAAATATTATTGTAGTCTTGCCTCTTGTAAAGAAGCGTTTGCGGCTTGCTGGTAAGGCGACAGACCAGGAATTCCTCCAGCAGACACTCCAGCCTGTGGTAAAGTGGCATACGTGTATGGTGTCATGTAGCTGGCCGCAGCATTACCTGTAATTATTATATGGTTTTTGATTAGTTTTTACATGCGTTAATATTAAGTCTTAAGCAAAGATATAATTACCGGCAGCACTGGCATATGGATAGGCTTCATATCCAGCATACTGTCCAGGGTAGGGTGTTGCTGCTGCTGCAGCTAATGCATTCTGCTTATATAGTTTATAATGTTAGACAATTTAAATATTCATATATTTTACATTCAGAAACTTACTTGATACTCATAAAACTGATTTGAGGCTGCTGCTAGGGCTGCCGCATGAGATATCTGACTCGCCTGAATGGGAACTAGTCCAGCTTGCGAAGCATTTGTTGCGGCTCCCATGTACGGTGATCCATAAACGTACGAGGGTTGAACTCTGAAAATTCATGTTAAAAAACAATTATGGATATGTTTAGAAATTAAAAAAAAGCTTTATTTATAATCGAAACCAAATTAATTTGCACAAAAAAAAACTGAAAACAGCAATCACAAAACATCTAATTAAATTGTGTATATTAAGAAAATTGCACATATATATTTAGTGGTGCAAAATTAAAATAAGGAATGATTTACAGAATCATATCGGCAAACCTAAATTATTTGTAATACTTAATATAATTAAATTAAATGGGTAATTCAATAATTCATTTTCTATGTTTTCCAATAATCAACTAAGTAATGTCTGAAAAAATGTATACAATAATAAATATTCCCAATGCATCGTCTATATCTCTTTTAAATATTGTTTTCAAAACCAACGTGTTTATGTAAATATATATATATAATATGTATATATAAGCTGTTTATATACACGATATATATACAAGTAAATACCGCACATATATTATTCAAAGGCAATGCTCGCATTTTGTGTTTGTGGACGGTTTTAACGCCTAGATTGTCCCCAACGATAAAAAATAACTATTTTCCTCTATATTTATATCCTCGAACAGACATATGTGTCAGCGCGGCAATTCGTATGTGTCCGCGTGTAGACTGTAGATGCACATACGGTCAGTAAACACCAAATGTATTACTTTGTATGTAAAATGACTAGAATATATACATTAAATATATATATATATATAGAATATACGTGGTCGTATATAGTATGACAATAAAATACGTGTCTATGACTTTTTTTAAATTCTATATAATGAAAATAATTGAAACGTGGACACGTTTATGTATTATAATAGAAAAGTGCATATTTATATTGCACTTTTGTGGCAAGCGACCAGTTATTGAGGTTTTATGATTTTATATTAACATAAAGGGTCAGCGCGTGGACTAATTGTTATGTGGTCACTCCATGGATTAGATAAACTATCCATCTATCTCATATCACAGGTTTCCAAAATGTCTCAATAAAACAAAAACGGTTCAATTTTTTTTTTTGATTTTTTGTCCCCTTTAAAATAATTCCCATTAGATGCAATACACATACGCCAATGTTGGAATCGTTTTCAGATTCATCTGCGTTGTTATTTCTCTCCTAAATTATGTATACCTGGTAATTTGTTGGGGGATATTGCTCGATTACAGGACTGTCCTAGATCCGGACGACATTGAACTGTAAGAACTTTGAAGGCTATCATAGCAGTGCAGGAACGATACGTTGCCGTCTGAGGAAGCAAATGATCCTGCTTCGTAAAATGAAGATAATGCAGAAATATATACATCTCATAATTAGAATCAAGGGACTACCTGCGTACCAAAGAAAAGTATATTTCAATGTTGAGGTTCTTTGGAACCTGTCACTAATCACAACGTCCATCCTTTATATTGGACGGTCACGAGCTGTAACAATCTTATCACGGACACCTATATTCGTCGCAGGTCTGCATCTCAGCCAACCTGGAGATATAAGCTTTCTCTCTTCGTTTTTAGTCAACTTGTAAGCTTCTCAACTAAATAGGATAACTAGGGGCCAATTTGTCATGCAGACATTATCTTCTTCGTGCGACCTAACGCTTTGGATCCGAAAATACTCAATGCTAGGTCATACTGATCTTACGCAATGCATGTTTGGATCACCACGGAAACGCTGTTAGTGGCGTTTGCTTAGCTATGTTATACTTAAAGGAATAACAACCTCAAAATTATATGAAAGTATGGAAAATATAATAGATCGGAATCGAAGTGTTCGTCGCAAAGTAAGCCAGTTGACTTGTAATCTCATAGCAGCTGAGTATTTTCATGAGCTAAAAGCCCTGCTATGGTATTACGTCCCTCGACGTCGATATCGTCTGCGTATAGACAATTGCGCATCTCGCAAAAATAAACAAAAATTCTTCTTTTTTTAAGTTCTGTCTTAAAATGTCTATAATAAAAACTGACCGGCAAACTATACCTTGTAAAAATCTCCCAAATGGTTGTTGTTGTGTACTGAAAATGTTTTGGGGACTATTTCATGTCGCCTAATAAAATACTCAGAGTATTCATATTTAATGGTTTTCTTTTGTCTAAACATATAAGTATAAGTTCTTTTTATACAACCTATTTAGCTGGGTTTAAAAATAAAATTCATTTTGCTTATTTTGGTTCTTAGCTCACAATTGAAAATTGATGTTCATTTTTTGATCAACACAAAACACACCAATAATAATGAAAGGGTAAAACGAGTATTTCTACTAAATCATAAAAAATACATTTTAAATATTAACGACAACAACATAAAGTATTTAAAAAAAACCGCACGACCGACCGACGGACGCTACGAGGCGTGATAGGCTCGAAGTGATAACATTTGCGGGCCTGGGCAATTACAATGTGGATAGAAAAGTGACACAAGGTAATAATCATTATAAAAAGCTTTTGTTGGCTGTGTCTGTTGCTGTGTTGGCTATAATAACAAAACAAAAACTATATAATATATAATGTATATAATGTATATACTAACATATACTACATATGATGTTAAACATTGTACATATATGTAATCGATTATATGCGTTTATGTTTGTGTATGTGTATTAGTGTGCTCATACAAAAAAATACGATTAACTAAACATTTATTGTGTGGCATATGCACAAACGGCAAAACGTATAATTACCAGCAGTAAAACACAATTAAACTAAAAGTGTCACAGCGTTTTTTTTTATTAAAATATTTCCGTTTGGAGTTTTGTTTCACACCCGTGTTATAATAAAACTGGAATATATGATCCAGTAAATACATTAATATATTGCATATTGACATAAACATAAATATACTATATATATTTAAAATTATACTTTTGAGAGTCACTGGTAGAAGTTAATTTAAATAAAAATATTTTGTCAGAAATCAGAATGCTTAGCACGCACTTTGAAACTGCGAAAAGGTAAAACCCGAAGCTATTCATTTTCTCTATTAATAGTTATCCAAATAAAAAAACAACAACAACACTCTAGTACTAAAAAGAAAAGACAAACAGATAATTTCAAAAACGTGTCAGGACTCGAGAGATGCTCGAAATAGAACTCGACTCGACGTTTTATGTGTGCGCTTATACTAAATTGTATAATTATATAAATATATCTTTCGTCTTTTGTTTTTGTTGCTGATGGTATGTGCTTTTGCTGTGCATACGCATTACACTCACACATACACACACAGTGACATACATACAAATAACATATGCATATATATATATATATATATACTGACTTCAGACGACAGATTTAAAACAGCAAAAACGACAACCGCAACAGCTTGACAACAATTATAAATAATATAGATAAACCTAAGTTTGTCTCTGTATTTAGTTCATATGCTTTACGTGCCAAGTTCGCAAAAGAAAATAAAATCCAATCACTGCAGTGTGGATTGTAGAAGTGTGTGTGTGTATGACCAACCAATCAGTGCCAGGGAAACTGCGCGCGCGCAGTAATGTATATAGATAGAATGGGGGATCCCGCCAAAAGTAGGTGGAGCTGCACACAATGCATTCGTTGCAGCACAAAAAAATATTATTTTATTGTTGTTGTTACAATATGACTAAAAACAAGTGATATTATATTTATATTTTTACATATTACAGTATGAAATATAATTGAAATGCTTTATTAATACATATATATATATTTGTATAAATATGTATATACTTCCTTTTTTATAAAAGTATTGTACGAGCATGTGTTCCAATTAGATGTGCATATAAAATGCACGTGTTCATGATTTATATACACCTTTCGATTCAGGTAAAAATATTGTGCGCCCATAAACCCGAAAAATTGTCAGTCTATAGTTCATTGTATACAAGACACGCATATAATATTACATCTATTGTTACAATGTTTACCAAGAGTAAGCATACACGCAACATAACATAACTGCACCGCAAATAAAAAAACATACCTTGGAGACGAAAATATTAACGATTTCGCGCATGTGTGTCACGACAGCATCAGGATAACTAAATATAGATTTTGAGTTTTATTTGCTATTAAATAGTTTGTATGCTCAAAGCCACCAACACCATTATATATAATAGAACAAAATAAAAAAACTATATGTATATTATATTTGCATAATCTGACACACGAGAACACTTCTATGAACTATTTAAGAAGTTTGAAAAGAAAAACAATTTCAAAACCACAAAAGAAAAGAGAAAAACAAAAAAAACTATCACACTTTAAAACATTTTCGAAAAATTTGATCGCTTCTCTAAAATGTTGCACACAGAATTGTTGGTTGGACAAAATTTATTGTTAAATACTTATTTCGTGTTTTGTTAATTATAAACACGCAGTCAGTTTTAGTGGTTAGATTTAAATAAACAATAAATAAATAAATAAATAAATAAAAAACGTTTACAACATCAAATATGCTTAGCAAAAATATATAAGTGTATACTTAAACGAAGCCTTGCAAACCTATATAATTTTCGTGTACAATCAATCAATCAATCAATCAAATCCTCAAAATAAATGTTATTTTTTTAAATATTGGTTTAATATTAAATATATAAATCAAACGACAACAGTAACACCTCCATAACACTTTTGCACCCAAATTAGAGTATTATATTATTAAGTATTGGAATCATTTCGAATCTCTTCAAATAGTATTTTTTAATTTAATTTTATGATTGCTGTGCTTTAACTAATGTTGCTCGACGACATGTGTTTTAAAAATATAAAAATGTTGCGTGTATACTTTTGTATGTGGGATAAAGCTAATTAGCCTAATTTATCTATATCGAGCAACGGTTCAAAAAAAGGATTTAAAAACAAAAATTTAATTGTGTGTGTGTGTATGTGTTTGTGCACAATAAATAGCTCAATTCTCTCTAAAACAAACGACAAATACCAAACACACACAAACACACATTTCTTATTTGAAATCGAAATTGACTATTTGAAATCCAATAAATAGAAAAGAAAAAAAACAAAATGGTTGGGAATATGTCAACTACAAACCACATCAAACTTCAAGTCATTTATCCAAACCATTTTTGAAAACAAATCTCTGTTGTATGTGTGTGTGTGTGCTTTGTGTGTGTATGTATAGTGTATGTTTGTGTATGTGTGCATGTGTACGTGTGTGTGTGTTTTCATGTTGTGTTTTTGTGTGAATGGGTGTATACAAACAAAATATATAATTAATAAATAATAATAAAAAAATAAAACGGAAAACCGCAAAACGCACTCTGAAAAATAAAAAATAAAAAACAAATTTACGTTAATTTTGGGACGTCATTTTTTAGACAAAAATGTCGTTTATGGTGTTTCTTGTCGATGTTCGATTGAGACCCGTATACATTTATCGTCTGAAATAATACAAATCCCAATTGTAGTTTACTGTATATATATATATGTATAAAATAGGAATATTATTTAAAAGAAAATATATAATATAAAAAAAGTATATGATGTGTTATATATATATACTTCTAATTTGGTCTTGATCGTATAACAAATATTAAGGATAATATGTATATATATATGTATATATATATATATATATTTTATTTTATAATCAGACCAATTCACAGTTGCATGTCCATTGTCCAGTATATTGTTTGAACAAAGAAAAATATCTTGATTCTGGATCGGAGACACGCAATTCCATATTTGTCTAAATGGTATAATGTAGGAAGGTATATATATATAGAGAGATATGTATAAAATTCATATCATATATACGGATAGTAATTTTGTTTATGTTACATGTCTCTATCGTTTTTCTCAGTAATAAAATATAAAAAATGTATATAATTTTTAATACTGCACGTGTAAAAATAATGATACATCAATAAAAGACCCATATTACAATTCAAACCTTACTTACCCAAACTGGTTTGGTATAACCGGATATCCCCCAGCTCTTATCCCTGTGGCGAATGGAAATCCGGCTGTAAAATAAAACAACATTATAATATAATATATAGCATATTATCACTATATACATTTAAAAAAACTCGATATTGATAGGGGTTTTGTTACTCGGCACGTTTCGTTTTCGAGAGTTTTTTTTTTAAAAAGGATGCGCAAAGACTAAAGCACAAAAGAAAAACTTTATAGTAATAATGAAAGTATATACGTATGTTATAAGCACAATATGCTTACAATATAATTCAATACATAATAATCAATGTACTTGATCATATATGAAAAATCTATGTTTATCTAGGTACCGTATTTGTACAGGAGCACATCAAATAAATAACATAATGTTTATATGAACAATTCATTATTTTTTACACCGTAAATGGTTATCTTTTATCAATTATTATTATCAATATCTATATTAACAATATATATATATACTAAACACAAATCAAATGCATGCCCTCTTTGCACAAAGTAATGCTAAAGCCTACATCAAAAGCGCGTATAATTATTTCAGTTCAATTACACACTCGCTGCGCTTGAAAAACACCATATATGACATATATGTACGTATATTATAGATATATGTAACATAAATGTAATGTAAAAAAGGTAGCAGCGCGCAATGTTTGTATCCGACCGGAAATAGTTGCGGAAACGATAGTTATTTCGATGGCATACTCTAATTCGATTCGTGTTGTTTTAGAGTGACTTTTCTGTAAAGGTGTATATATTTGATATATATTTTTAATTTATATATATAATATGTAATATTTCGTTGTTATTTATACAATTTAAATACATATAATTGTTATTTATACTAATCACAAACAAAATAGTTGTAATCTACATTTTTAACTACCACACCAAAATCCTATATTTTATATTAGTATATGAAAATGTAACGTACAAATTTGTTTACCTGGGGTTATACTGCCCCTGGGCTTGGCCCCGAGTATTGCCAGATTAACGTTTGCTTTTCGGCCATCAATGATTGGATTTGGGTCTTTGCACGCTCGCTCAGCGCTTACTCGATCACCCATAATAACCTAAAAAACAAAAAAAATATTGATTTTGAAATAATTTCGAAACAAAGTTTAACAAATATATCTACAAAGAAAAATAATAATAAAATACAATATATATCATAACTTTAGTTTTTTTAAATTGAATATTGTAAACATCATAGAAAATATATACATGTTTTTCTTTTGACCGGTAGAAAATGTTATATAAATGGAACAGACTTTTGTAAATTGTTACATATTTTAATAATCATAACAAATACATTTTAATTTAATTTTTAATTTAAAATATGAGAAACGCATACGTAATGAAAAAAAAAACAAGAAAAAAGAAAAATGTATTAGGTAAAGTTAAAGTAATTAATTAATTTACTATTGTTTAATCTATCTTTAGAGGTAGGTTATTTTGGGCTTGAAAATTAAACCTGCCAAGGAGAGACATTTTGACAGTAATTGGCTACACTTATTTGTTGTTTGTCATTTACAAAAAAATACATATAAAAATACAAATAAATGGAAAAATGCAATCGAAATATACTCATGTCTTATAATTGTATACTTACAAATCCATACCCTCTGCTCTTATTGGTCTGTCGGTCTGTTATCACCACTGCCTCTTCGATGTCACCATATATTGAGAAGTGCTCACGCAGACTCTTGTCAGTGGTGTGATAGGGTAGTCCACCCACAAACAATTTCGTCCATGTTGTGTCCTTTTGTTGAACTGTTGGTGTTGTTGGAGATACAAGTCCACTTCCAGGTGATGTTAATGCAACGGTCAGATTTGCCGTGTCGGCTTCAGGTGTACCGGGCATAAGCATAATAATTTTGTTTTTTTTTTGAGTTCACTATACGCGTAAACTTCTTTGTTATTGTTTATTGATATATTTTTTAAAAATATATCACATAAATCACTTCACTGTTTTTGGTATATCACAAGGATTTAAATGGTATTTCTTCACTGAAGAAAATCAAGATGCACACGCAGCTGCTGCTGCTTCTGTCTGAAACAACAATAGAGAGAATATATGTAACTATGCTTGTAAAGTATAATGTATATATATATATATATATAAGTACATATATATTTATATCCCCATGTGGCACACACCCGCTCTTAATGTTACACTGTGTTTCGTATATGTCATAAGGTATATGCGGTGCTTATGTACAATTATATATAAATATATAATACATAGTATACGTCAGAGTACACAGTATACACTCTATAAATTATGCGTGATTCACGAGATTTCGTTCGCGTACGATCTCTCAATGCGCTTCAAAATAGTGTATCAATATATTTATGCAAGAGCGAAAGAGATAAAAATTTAAATAGGAAAAGGCATACCGCACGAAACTCCTAGTTGCATTTTTTCCCAACATTTTGTTATAACAATGGAAAAAGGACAAACTTCCCTTTGTTAAACGTTCGTACGTGTGTGTGTGTATTTGTGTTTTTGTATGTGTGTGTGTGTTTGTGTGCGTGTGTGTGTGAGTGCATGCGTAAAATGAGTAAAATTATCCGGATATAGGGCAGCTGCACGTTTGCGTTGTATTAGCAATATATACGCGGCCACGCACAGTTGAAAACCGAGTAATTGACATAGATTCTGCATATATGTACAAATGTTTAAAACGTTAGCATTAGGGTGGGTCGATTGAAAGTGAGTTTGTATGGAATAAATTTAAAAGCGTCATTTTTATTACCCTCAATGCACAAAAATTGTAAAATAAAAAATGGCAATTAAATAAAAAAATAAAAAAAAAATCGCCAACGCATTTCATATGAAAGTTCATTTGGATGATGTTTTTTTAATTTTATATTTTATTCATTATTACAAAAAAATAAAATAAAAAATTATTATTATTATTTATTTTTAATTGTTTACATTTTTTTAATTAAATAAACATATTTAATATGTTTTTATAATTTCAAGTTATTTTAAATATTAAAAAATAGAATTTATTTTACAACTTTTATGCCTTGAGAGTATTTTTTTCCTAAATCGACTTATCCTAATGAGCATGAACAGGACATTCAGAAATATATACAATTTAATTAATAATGTTCATAGTTTTTTGACAATTTGAAAAATAATATATGTATAACTTGTTTAATGAATTTTAAGTGCATAATACATATACATAAGGAAGTACAAATACAGGGTGTCCCATATGGCGTGTGCCAAAATGAAGGGTTATAAGAAATTCAAAAACAAATGATATGATATTAGACGAGGTACACACATGTCCGATTTTTGACAATATGGGAGATATGGGCGATGACAAAAATTTACTAACGAGATGTGCATTCTTCTCAAGTGTAATCTTTTCAAATATTTTATATTTTTTAAAGAAAACACTGCCAAGGTGTGATATTATCTCAAGTGCATTATTCTCACCAAAATGCGTTATGCAAAAAAACGTTTATCTCGCGTGCATGACTTTTGCACTTCGAGCAATTTTTACAAAGAACAACAAAAATATTTTATCAGAAAAATACACACTTTGACAGTGCTTACTTATCACATAATTGCATTAATTTGTTAGTAAAAAAGTATTCATTTTTTTTACCTTGATATCGTTTCTATACAAATTGGACATGAAAATAATAAAAAACGTTAATTGATAAGAGTTTTCCACTCCAAAATGTAAAAAACCCAAACATATAAATATAATTATTATATATGAGCAGTTTGTATGAAAGTTTTTAAGATAATTGAAATCAAATATGGTATTTAAATATTTTAGTTTTTTTAACCTAATTTATGAAAATAAATAAATAGCACTTAATAAAAAAAATTATCCGAATAATATATTTTTTTGTTTCTGTCTTATACTTTTTTAATTCACTAAACTGATTTAGTTCTGATTTGGATGAAACTTTGAATATTCATTACAATAGAATTTTATGCTATTTCATAGAAAAAAATACTTAGATGTGATTAACGGTGCTTTAATGAAAATGACCTTAGACTGAACCTGCTCAAAACACTGAAACACTAAACGCAATTTGCCTTCCTGCCTAAGATGGGTTTTTAAATTTAGAAAAGTTGATTCGATTCATTCGGACTTTTCTTATTAAAATATTATGATTATAGAGTACCCCAGCAAACAATTTACTTCCATAAGACTATTGCGTGGGACTATTCTCCTTCTTCGGTAATACTTGTGTGTGATTTTGTGGCAACCAATACAAGATATCTATACGAAATTGTGCATCTTGAACTCACTAGTGCTTTCGAAACATAATTAAAGGACAACAGATTAAACCTGCATTCGTCTTAGAAGCAATATCGAATAAGAACCTTAAAATTGATTTTTGGGATGTATGGCTATAAGATCATTACAACAACAACAAAACCAACTATACCTCTACAGTAAATTTAAATGCTTTAAATGTTCTTTAAGAACATTAAATCTATTTAATGCTAAGAGGATTTTGAATTATATGGTCTATATATTTTTCAATTATTTCAATTATTTCACTTTGGAATTCACTACCAAAACTAATCAAAATAAAAGGAAAAATTTTACAAAATTTTCAAAGGCTGGTTTGAGACATTTTTTTAATCTTGATTGGACAGATTGCATTTTTGATGCACCTTATTAAAACTTGTTTAATTTTTATGAAAATTTTACCTAACATATGTAATTTTAAACTTTGACTATCATAACATCCGTTTGATTGTATGAAAAAAGAGATGTAAGGATTTACCATGACTTTTTATATTGAATTTGACTATTATGTTCTTTAACTTATGTGTTGCTTGGTAATTGTATCTAAATAAACAAATCTTGTTCATTAATCTTAACTTAATTAGTTTCTTTGAATATAATTACAAGTTACAACAAGTTTCTTAATATTCAATTCCATCTTTATTGTGAATAAATAAATAAATATATATATATTTATATATAATTTAATTTTCAGATAAAATCAATTCGTTTTGGACTTATTAATATTTGTTAATGTATATATTGAACATAGCCAAATTACCAAACTAAAATGGCAATATCTCTCATATAATTGAAAATCGGACATGTGTATATAACCATTTTTTGTTGTTGTTGTTTAATAATACCCTATCATCCCCTTCATTTCTGGCACACACTTTATAGGACACCCTGTATATATGTATGTATGTATATAATATATTCTTTGTAGCACCCCGAAAAAATATACAAACTACAGGCCATTACATACGCGTGTGCACCAGGGTTGTACTCTGCTTTGGGGTCGTGCTCGTGATGCACGATTTTACAACGTGCACAAAGAAGAGGGAGAATTTTAGTATTTGGTTGTGCAGCGCATGCATCAAAATATATATATATATATATATATATATATGTATATATAAATACGAGTATATAGGGTTTTAGTGAATCTAATTTATCGCATATGTGCGATACAGCAAACGACCGACGGCGACGCGTAGCGAAAAAAAAATCCACACACGCACAATAACTAGATTCAACTAAAAGGGTCTCGCTCAAACGCAGAGGGTTGGATTTTGAAAAATGCGTATACGCACCAAACACAATTATACACTATAAATGTGTGGACTATCGTTCATATTATAGAGAATCTACATACAATATACAATTATATTAGCAACAAAAAGATAAAAATAAAATGTGTATTATGATGAGTACGATCTAATACTACGTGCGTGTACGAGTATGTATAGCTTTTAGCTATTTATTCAACCGAGAAGGAAACTTTGTATTTGCATAAAAGTGAATGATATTTATTCTCTGCGTTTGCATTTGTGTATGCTTCATTAGTTATAGTATAATAAATGTTTAAAATACACATGTGTTGTATTAAATGCTGGTTAGCTATATATATTTAAAAAAAAAAACATTGCACTCAAACTAAATTTCATCAACACTTAGCGAACAAATATAAATGTGTAAAATGCATCATAAATAACTGTTCTCTGTGTGCAATCTACATGACCTAAAGTCCATGCATATTTGTTTTCTCTATATATATAACTATATATATATAATATGATATGAATTCAAATTCTAGCTCGTACAACCTTTTTTTCTTCAGAACAGGCGGCCGTTTGGAGTCGCATATGCTTCGCTCTGTTGTGTGTGTTATTTCGAAAACATCTGTTCCACGAAAAAGCATTAAAAGAATAATACCTACACAACTGCCTATTTAACATAAACTTGCTTTTACAGTTTGGTTGGTATTCTTTTTATTTCTCACTCATAATAATTGTTTATATTTTCTTGAAATTAGTGACAATATTATTATAATATTTTTTCGCATAAACACAAGGTTTAATAAAATATAGTACACTTATAAGTAAACCGAATGCATGGTCAATTGTGTAAGAAGAATTATGTAATTTAAGTTTTGTTTTTTATTTCTGATGTCCAGGTGTTGGGTCATACGTTCGTATTTAACTGTGGTGTTCTCATTTTACATACATACATAATTTATAAATGGAAACATTTTAAGCCTGAGAGCATTATTTTGAAGATGCTTTTGCAATTCCTCAAAATTCAATTCGATGTCACTGTATATTCATCTATTTATGTATTTTAAAATGTATCCTAAATATATTTTCATTTTTTGATTCCTAAGATCACACTTACATTTCAATGGAATTAAAACAGCTTATATTTATTTATATGGTATATCCTTTTGGCGTAATACACTAAATTTTAAACTTCCACTAGATTTTCTTTTTAATTAACACTTTATATTCAAATTTATTTACTCCTTGTTCAACGATCGTACACGAATTTATATAACTTTACCAACAAAAAAAACTTGCTTAGGAGGATCGACGCAAACGAAACTGTCAACGGTCGAAAAACAACTAAAGAACGAAGAACTAACCGAACGAAATAATGTGTGTGCATTGATAGTTAACACACAGCGAGTCTCTGATGATTCTATATATATAAATATGCTATATGGTTTAATGCCGCATACATATATGAATTCGAGTATGCGACCAACGTAAAAGAGAGCAGACACAAACTATATATTTATACTCAAATATATGTATATACATATTTATTTATATATAGGATGTGTGCATTTGAGAGCAACGTGTCGTGTATTGTATACGTACGATGATATTGCGTGGCTTTGTGCCAGTGGCTCAGAGTGTTGGTAAGGAGGGTCATGTGCGATGTGTATGTTGTATTTTCCTTTTTTCCCTAATAGTCTATTCGCGTTCATATTCATACACACATACATGCGCACACATTCTCAAATATATACTGAGTCAATTATACAAGCGCACTTTATTATATTGCCGCCAAAAATGTGCCTGTTAGATTGTAGATATCTCAAATACCTGCTTTGAAATATATCTTTAAATTTTTAAAGAGACAAATATATTTTCGTAAATACAAATAATGTGACAGGTTTTTAAATTGTTTTTTTAAATTGATTGAGAAACAATATCCAAATTTTTCAACCAATCAAATTCGCGAATTTAGGGATTCGGAGTTGTCCTTTTCCAATCTGACCGAAGCCAATTAGTTAAAATGATTGTCCAAAAATAAATGTTATGTCCTAAAATTTAGGATTTTAAAGCACATTGTTGAATAGTTTGCACATACAAATAACAATAAAAAATTCTACTTTGAAAATATAAAATGTTTCGATAGTAAAACACATTTGAGGGTATACTTCCCAATAAATTCAATCGTCCCAAAAACGGATTTTATGTTATGATTGTTTTTGTGTTTGTGTTTGGCATGCAATTGGCAGAAAGTATCAATTTTATATTGATTATCACAGGTTTATAAGCACAGATAAAGAAAAATGAAATCAGTACAAGCTACAAGTGACATGGTGACATGGCGTCCCATATGTAAGATGTATAAGACATGATGGGTTATTTTTTATTTTTTTAACAAAATATTAAAATATATATATATATAAATATATTATTTGTAATTTTCTTTTTATTTGATATTTTTTCTAAAAGGCTTAGAGTGCATATTTTAGTTCTTTCTTGAAACATACCACATATCGTGATCTGGATCGGATAAGTGGAATTCGATTAAAATGGTGAATTAGAATTTTTAGCATATTATTCCAACGAAAATTACTCAAAATAACTTTTGCAACATCGCACAGAGTATAACATCATGTGATCTAATCATCAATCAACAAATCTCCGAGTCTTAGAGAAAAACAATTTTCTACAAGCGATACGTATAAAGTGGTGTAGAAATCGTATCGCCGCCATTCCCTCGTAAATATTATTTTAATTTCAATATTTTGTTTTTTTCAGTAAAAAGAATCAGGCTTTCCACGAAAAGGTAAACCGCACTCTAAAATTAATTCCTTAAGCGGAAGACAGTGATTTATATTTAATTTTTCCAATGATTTTCGGATAAATATTTTATAAGGGAAGGTTTATTCCAAAAATTTATATAGGAAAAAACCCTACCTATTTCAACCAATCTATTGAGTCCTTAAGCCATTGCTCAAGGTTCTAATATAAAGTAAAGTAAGGTAAATGATTATTTTTTTTCTAGTCATTTTTTTTTTTTTATGTTATTTTACACAATATAGAAAATGCGTGCGATACAGCGCTTTTTATGTATATCTATGAAGGTACGGATTGAAATTATTATTATTATTATTTACAAGTGAAAGTATGAAGAAAAAGCTCATCCAATGGATTATAAGTTATTTTATTTCAAAACCAAAAAAATATAAAATACCTATTTTTCAGGAAAAAAATGTTTAACAAAAACATAAGTTAAAAAATCTACATTCGATATTTGGATAGTTGTTCCTGGAAGAATTTAATATTTTAATCTGACTTTGTATTATTTCAATTTTCTCTTGTGTTATTTTTATACTTTATTTAATTATTGTATTATTTCATGTATTAAAATTGTTCAAAGAAAGGATTTTTATCCAATTGGATAAGCCTACTATCTATTTATTTAAAATATGTTTTAAATACAAAATACTTATAAATAGAATTTAAATAACGATGTAAGTAAAATATTTTTTGGTAAGAAAAAAGAATGTCTAACTTCAATTGGTTTAAATAATTTAATGTTTTTTTTAATTTACGTAAATTGGAAAAATTATTTATTTTAGGATGCCTGAGTTAAATTTTGAGATTATTATGACATGATTGCAGTTATTTTTGTATAAAACAGATTTAAACGCTTTGTATTTAAAACAATGAATATAAATTATATTAAATTCTAGTAATTTAGTTTTAAGAAAATACTTGTATTCAAAAATAGTATTTTGAAAATACAAATAACAACGTATTTTTTTAATTAACATTTATAATATAAAATACGACATACTACTATTCCAAATACTTTTATTTGAAAAACTCCCTTAAAAGTTTTTCTAATAAAAAACGGTTATAATATTTGTAGATTTTGATCCAATCATTCTAGACGAAGATCTCGTTTTTATTACAATCCCGCACGTAAAATGTGATATATACTTTCGTAAAGTAGACAGTAAAAAAGTCGTCAATTAGGTTTTAAAATATGAAAAATACTGTATGTGTGTGTGCCTGTGTAAATGTGTAAAGAGCTCTCGGTCATAGCGAACGTCTTACAGTCTGCCGAAAACTGCCGAAGAAATGTATTTATAAACTCGCGATCAAACGTTGTTTTTTGGCGGTTGTCACACGCAGGAAAATTGCCATTATTTTAAATTCTGTGGAATTAATAAATTATATTTTACAAAAGTAGAAAGTCTGCCCAAACAAAAATTGCACTCTAGCTATAAATATATAAAAATTTACGAGTATATGTACACGATCAAATATATTTATAAACATATATATTATAAAAGTGCATGCGTGCACTTTGACTGTATATATAAGTGTAGTGAATTGTACCTTATGTGGGGTTAATGACACCGCATTTTAAATCAACAAATCCCTGGAAATCTGCTTTTCTATTTTTATATACGACACTTTAGCACAATCTCCCAAAATAAGTATGTCGTCTCTTTGCAACATAGCCAAACTGTGAATGTATATAATGTATATATATAGAATATGTATACGAAGTTTCTACGATCATGATCGTCCGTCTTCGTTTATTGTATGCATGTATATGTGTACAAGATCATGAGAGAGAGCACGTGAGAGTTTGAATGATGTATTTGCGTTTGTGTGTGTGTTTTTCAGTTAATCTTGTCGAACATTTATACTTACAAACGTAGTATACGAACAAAGTCCTGATTTTTCATAGCTGCCCTGACTCCGCGCCTCGCCGCCCGCCGTAATGCCACGATCGCTGCGCTCTGGAACGACGCATGTTTCAATATACATATCATAATTCACATGCACTCACACATGTGCTGCTAGAGATCTCATTTTGTGTGTATGTAGGGGGCATTTTTTCAAATATGTTTTTTTTTTGTAGAAATATCGTGCACGTTCTGTGCATGGATGCTCATTAAGCACTAAGCAGACCCTGGGGTTATTTTTAGACCCCCAGAGAAATTTTGTATTTTATTTATACCTACGCTGCGCTTGGAATTATTATGATTATTTAGTATTGCTTTAATAATTTGATGCAAGTCGTAGTGTTCAAATTTACACTATTTATATGAAGGTGACAAAATATGATAAATTCAAAACAAAACTTTAGAGATACGTTAACAAATATTTCGATTTTCCTGACTACATCCCTGCAGCGTCATTGTGTAGGTAGGAGCACAGCTGTCACTTTAAAATACTGATCAATGATCATGTACACACACCACACATGTTTATTTTAGGTTTATTTTGCGTGTGTGTGTGACACTGACTGTGAATATTTTATGCATGTGTGAGTGGTGTGTGTTTGTGTTTTACGAAGGAGTGTTTTAATTGATGCATTTTTTAGAATTTTTATTTTCATTACGCAAATTGTAAATGTGCATTAATATTGACAGTATTGTTATCAATGTTATCAATTTTAATGAAAGAATCTTCATCGGATAACAAAATATTATTTGCATATATAAATATATTTTATTTATATTAATGACACTAACAAGAAAACAATATATATATATATATATATATATAAGCATTTAAAAATGTAATGATGCATTATTGTAGACGAAAGATTTTTAAATAATTAAAAGTTATAAAAAACTGTGTTTAATTCAAAAAACACTCTTTTTGATTGTCGAAGCGTTTGTTTGTTTCGGAAATGTCCATTTCAGGTTTATAGTGACCTGCCCAATGTATATATCTCAACACAATCAACCACATCGTAGCGGATGTAAAAACCTGAACTATATTTGGGACTCACCGCTCAGAGGGGAAAAACGTGTTTTGTTGTATCCATTTTATACAAAAAAAAGCAAAAAAACATGCTTTTCTTAGTATTTTTTGTTTTTTTATATCTAGAAGGAAGTTTTCTTTTTATCATTTTCTGTACCGTGTGATGTCTGTACCATTATCGGCCTGCAGCGGGAGAAAGTAACTACTATCGCCTGTCAAAAGCCTGGCATTCGACACGAAAGACCGAAGCTTGATATTAACTTGTCGAAAGTTCAAGGCAACAGAACACAAAAAAAATATTTTTTAATAATATATTTTTTTTTTTAAATTTAAAATGAAGTAATTTTTTTGTTATTATTTTTGGAATCAAATTGCGATCGCTGTGATGCGTAGATATATGGCAGGTTCATCGTTTTATTTACAGATAAAAATATTTATTAAAAGAGTATAATCATCAAGTTGAAAACTGTCAATATCACTGTCAAATTGCAGTTTAAAACTCAATTTCCCATGATATTTCAAAGAGCAAGTTGATAGCTAGCAGCCTGATTAAAAAACCTATATTAGCTTATCGAATTAAAAAAATATTTTGAGGATAATGACCTAAAATAAATGCAATTTTGGTTCAAATGAAACATTTTTCCCATTTTAGATGGACATTTTTATGTTATATACCTGTCTTTAAGAAAACAAACGAATGTTATGTTTAAAAAAAACTGTTTTAACTCAATAAAATTTATTGTTT
>JAAAKO020006671.1:1097-19444 GCA_010015015.2 Bolitophila cinerea | reverse complement strand
TACTTCAGAGGTGAAGCTCGACTAGATTATATGAACATTTTTTCGATTATTTATGAACGTTTTTGAATTATTTTTTTACCAATTTTGAATTTATTTATATATTTTTTTTATAGTTTTTATTATTTTTATTTTTTATTTTTTATACGTTTTATTATAATTATGAACGATTTATTTTAATCCATTAAATTTGTGCAACAAACCACCCACCGCACACCGCCCGCTGGCACCTCCCAGCCCCGCATCGTACCGCTCTCCCTCGCTTGTCTGGCTTGACGTACAACTTTAATTATATATACAGGATCTATTGTATACCTTCAGTGGCGCATAGCAACGCACAGCGAGCGTACCATTCGTTCCGCACTCTCATTATATGCATTTCCAAATTAAAGCAGTGCACCACCTGCTCAAAAGACTCGCTAACGGGCGCGACTTCCAATTAAACATAATTCCGCGTGCATTTGCTCACAAACACCGCGATGATTGCACAATCCCGTTTCCGCGTGGCGACAACGAAATGGAGGGAGCGCAATGTCCTTGTCCATACGTACGCAAATGAAATGCACGTATATATGTATGTATAATACACCCTCTGACTAACATATATGTTATAACATCGCATAAAAGATACACCCTCGCGAACAAAGCGCGAGCATGCAAATCCAAAATATTTGTTTCCGCTTTCATGCATAATAATTGGTACAAACGAGCATCGTCCCAGAGTTATGTATCTATATGTTGAATCTATGTTTATATGTATATATGCATAAAATATTATGCTCTCGCACGGAACACGGAACATACGTTCTTATGTGTGTTTGAGCGCAACATGATTACCCGTCACTTTGCGAGCAGAAGAGACCGTGTGCGCGGGCGGGGGCGCGGGCACTGACGAGCACGAGCATGCAACTTGAGTATTTAATTAAAGAGGACAGCATCGGTGACAACGTAAATAATGGGCTAAACGATTTGTTTTTGGGGTGTATAAATGTGTATGTTCTTGTTGCGGAGCGGCACGGCGTGGCGGTGTCCCCTTACCTGTACTCGAACAAAACTCTCTCACAACCCGAACCCATATAACGGTGCTGTACTGTGCATATAGCTCGAATAATGCTAGATAATTTGAAATCTATCTCTAGGCAACGCAGCGCTGGCTCCGGCTCCGGCGCATGGTGTGTAATCGTAGACACGAGTCCATGTGATGGATTAGCATTTGAATACAATAAAAGCTGCTTATGCAGATAAAAGCTTTTCCAGATATAGGGTGAGTCGCTTGCGACAGACGCGAGCTGCGCTCATCCTGGGTGGTCGCCGGGCGTATGCAGCAGCTGTTCCACAGACAAACTATATAATATATATAAACGCGATTTAATAACGGATACAACTTAGAGTGACGGCTGTATATATAGCTGTATAGCGCAAATTTCCCTCTTTAAGGATTTAAATTCGATTCTTTCGGAGAAGATGAGGGCTTTTGTGGCAGAAAATAGATTTTGTATTTACTTACTGGGTACAAATAAATATATATACTACTCAACAGTTTACATAGAATAGAGCGTGAAGAGCGTCGCTCTATGGAGTTTTTAAAGCTCTGCTTGAAATTAGAACGAAACTTGTGTGAGCTTTAAGTGGATTGCAACGAAAATAAAATATCCAGAAGTCTAATCCATTGATAGATAGACGGATGGTTAATATGGCGTGGTATGGTGTTGGACTGACAGATGACTTTGTGCCATGTCCACTGAGAGGCTCGATGGTCACGTTGAGAAATTCACAAGAAATTGATTAAAATAGAGTTTTCTTGAATTTCTTAACCTGAGAGCTGCAACGAGTCCTAGAGTCAGAAACGTATATTACTATTTTGTAAAAAAAAACATATACCAGAATTTCGTGACATTTATTTTCCTGAATTGAAACCTCTCATCTATACTAATACTTAGCTTGATTTGTATTTTTACATTATGTAGCTATATATTAATAATTCAGCGATATACACCATTACACACATTGAATATAAGATAATACTCACAATTCTTAATATCTAAAATATTATTAGGAATATTGTATTTTTTTTTAATAATATTCACTTATTAAATAATAACAAAAAAATAATTCCCGAAAGTTTAAAATATTATGAAAAAATGTGTAAATATGAAGAATAATTTCTGCAATATATTCCCGAATACTACTATTTTATTATGTACCCAAATCTGCTATAGAATAATAAAATATAAGACTATATTAAGAATATCTCAAATATTTAAAAATATCAAGAATATAACATGAAATATTATTATTTCTAAAAAAAATTCTCAAATATTACAATTTTATTATGTATTAAATATCTAAAATATTATATGAAATATTATTATTTTTGAAAATATATTACCAAATACTTAAATTTTATTATGAAACAGCTATATAATATCAATATATAAGAACATATTAAAAATACTACATATATTTATAAATACTTAGGAAAATTCAAGTTGTATAAGGATAAGCGAAATGGGAATTATTTAACCAGAAGCTGTAAAAGAGTTGAATAATGTCTTATTTGGCAGAATATTCAAGCAAAACCGCTATTTAGGTTAGGTAACTTAATAAGATTGAGCTTATTCAGGTGAATTGCCCTACTAAGCTACTAAAAAGAAGCTTATTCAGTCATTTTTTTTTCAGGTTGTCCTTATTCAGTTTGTTTAACTTAATAAGTACTTGAATAAGTGCATATAAAAAACAAAAAAATAATTAAAACAAACCAGATTAAGAAGAAAAAAAATATAAAAAATAAAATACTAATAAAAAATAGACAAATTAATCAAAACACAAACACAATTTCAATTACAATCACAAAAAAACTGAATTAAAGCGATCATGTATTTAAACATTCGCTTTAGTCAGAGCAATATATCCTACATGTTATTATTGCATCTTTTACATTATTTTTCGTGCGTATATTTTGAGTTAAAATTACTTCGGAGACAACTTTTTCATTTTACATGTGTTTTAAAAGTTTTCAACTGAAATGGTTTCATTTTTATAAATTTCATATTTTTTCCAAGCGGCAACAAAATCAATTTTACCAAATAGATAAAATAAAATATCGCTACTATCGTTTAACAAAAGAGATTAAAAATATATTTTGTAAAACAAAATCTTTTTTTTTTAATTTTTTTTAGTCCCGTTCAAACGAGTCTATATGCCAAATTTGAGCTGGATCAGATAGATTTCCACCAGGTTAAAAATAAGTCAAAAAATCTTTTGACGGTTATATTATAGCAAGTCAACTATTAAAAGTCCCTTAATGATGACCATTGATTTTTTCAATCATTTGATCGAATATTTATGCAGTATATATGACTCGATGACATTCAAAAAAGTAAAAACTATTTGATAGTATTTCGAAGTAATATTATATGGATACCTAAGGATTCCACAATGAGGAGCATATAAAAAATATTAAAGCATTATTTTATTAGAATGCGATTATTTTATTCACAAAAACAAATAAATATATGTGCTTTCTAATAATTGAATATCCATCGTATAAAATAAGTGTTCAATTAATTATTGTTCTACTAATAGTAAAAATAGTATAAAGTTCACAAAATAATAAAAAAGATCATGTTAAATAAATTATTGTTTGCCTAACAATATAAATATAGTGCTGATAAAATGTTAATATTTGCAGATGACACTTTAAGTATGCATACAAATAGTAAAAGTTTGTTTTGAGTAATACTTTGTATTGAGAAAAGAAGAATAATGATTGTTCACATAAAATAAATATAAATAATAAATATGTTTAAATATACCATAAATTTTTTCATTTATATCAAGAAATATTATGAATTTCTGCCTGCACATTTTTATTTAAAATATTTGGATGTATTTTTTCCGAACAGATTTTTGTGAACGTTCCAACTCAATTTTAATCTTTTTTTATTATGTAAATATATAATTTGTACAATTTTCGTAACAAAATTTAATTATTTGTATATACATGTGCCGGTGATAATGAAATTGGCACTTTATGGTTTTATAATACCAAAGAAAATTTGACTTAGACCGCAGTCATAATCACCGTGAAATATGTGTGCACAATTACACATATAAAAGCTGCACAAAATTTAATTATTATTATTATTTAATAATGAACTCCAAAGAGAAAAAAAAATCTTTGGAAAACAGATAAAAACACTATTTAAAAAAAATAAATTTGTGTTTTTAATGTATAGAAAACTGAATGATAATAAAATAAATAGCAAGCGAAATAAAATGTATGTATAAAACAGTGTTTTTGGGTTCATATACGGCGGGTTAGTAACCAAGTTAAATTTTTATCAGAATCCAAAAAAGCCGACATTTTACTCATCCCGATTTTTAGGTAAAATTGTTCTTTAGGTATAACAAAATAGACGACCGTTTGAACTCAATAAACACATCTATAAATTACAAAACACGAATATCAATCTTTGTTGGGCACGATTCAACCAATGACCCTCTGAAATCACAACCATTCATGCCAACCTCAAGCGGCCCTTTCCGACCTCGAAAAATAAATATAATTGTACTAAGTATGCCCTCTTAACGCTTCAAAAAATCATATACTTATCATTGATTAAGTGTAAAGGAGATCTTTTTCATGATACCAAGAGAATTGTACTGTTTAAGAAGTAACTTATTAAACTTAAAATAAAATAAGAATTGGTATTATTTTTTAAAATATTTTTATTTTTTTTGTTTAATATATATTTTTTAATATAGATCACTAAAACCAGCAGTGTTATTACAAGCAACCATTCCCGCGCTTCTATTTCAGCTTTATTTACCTTTTTATAAAGTAAAACAATAATAAATAGTTATCTTTTCTTTTGGATATTCCTAAAATTCTGTAAAAATAAGGTTATTTACACCGTTGCCTTTCTAATAGAACTATATCGATGCCGTTGAAAAGGTATATAAAGAATAGTAAATGCTGAATTAAAGCGAACATATATTTAAAGCGTAGTAAAAGAAGAAATAAAGTGGAATTTAACTTTTATCAGAGCAATATTTCTTATAGAATTTCCCATTGCTCTAAACGTCGGGTATCCGGTTTCAAAATCACGGAATCTCCAGGCGGAATAATTTAAAATAAAAATGATCGCTTCCTTAAAGCTGAACTTACTTTTAATAAGGTATATTGATAATTTATCTCAGCTTACGGTTCTTTATACCTCGCAATTTCAAGAATAAAATATACCTTCAATTAAACTTTATCTTTTTACAGATTATAGGCTTTATTTTAATTCCCAAAAAATCATCTTTGTATTATTTGAGTTTTTCTAATTATGCTGGTTTTAGTAAATGCTCTTTTTTAGTGCATTTTATTTATTATTATCTAACGACTGAAATAAGTATTGATTGTTTTTTTATAAATTTACAGATATTAATAAGATGGATTTATTTAAATTAATAGCATTTAGTATGAATTCAAATCTTGAAATCTTGTGATAATCTTCAATATGTTATATATTTTTTTATCTGCACTGTTATAAAAGCTTAAGAAAAGCATATTCAATTTATACATTTTAAAAGCATATCTGTTGATGCTGCTAAATAGCTGAGGTTTTTAAAGAGCATTTGGTTGATGAACTTTGTTTTTAGGGACAATTTCAGTGTTGATGTTGTCATGCTGCTGATAGGATTGTTTATATTATAAACAAATCATGAATAGAATTTATATTTTTTAGGTTTCCAGTTGGCTAAGGTACATTCACCACGCAGATTGGAATCCACACAAGGTCAAATAGGTAATTTTCAATTTAAAAAAAATATAAACCAGATTTTATTTTGTTATATTTGTTTCCGTCAACGGTTTTACCTAACTGACCATTTTTATTTAAACATTTCGTTGTACAATAATAAATTATTGATACATATTTGGATTCAAAATAACCATATAATAATTTTAAATAAAAAATATACAAAAAAAAAAAATTTCATAGATTTTTTTGTTAGAAATGCGAATTCCAGTAAACTTGCATGAATGCTTTTATTCATTGGTCCTTTTTAGCATGTTGAACTCTAATAATGCTTAAGAAAGATGCTTGGGCTTTCGGAATAGCACGTTAGGCGCATAATGTGCTAATATATGACTGTAAAAGAGCTTCTTGGTTTGTTGAGCCCTTTTTATCGAAGTTTATAGAGATTTCTATTAAAAGCATTAAAGTTTAAACTATAAAACTAAACTATATATTACAAATTAAAATTGAATAAAAATGTAGAACGTCAAAAATTTTATTCAGAATTTTAGATGTAATATATGGCCATTATTATTCATCCAATACTGAATTTACAAAAAAAAAATACAGATTATTAAATTAAACTATTCTATATTGGAGTTTATACGTAATAGTTAACATGAAATAGACGATTCAACACGAATTAGTATTACAATATAGGATTGGTATACGAATGTAATATTTTTATTTGTTTTGCTTCATATCGTCTACTATTTGTAGAAGTAAAAGAATTTTTTTTTTCTTAACTGTCTTTTTAAGGATAACAAATAAAATTAAATAGTGTATTTTATTGTGTTAATTTAAAATAAAATACCACAATTGGCAGCTTTAGGCTAACCCTAGTAACCAGTTCCTTAAATTCGTCTTTAAAATTATCTTTATTACCTGAGAGCTTGAGATTATTTGACAGCTCTAATATTTAAATCTTAAATGCATTTTATTAAAAAAAATTAAATATTTTTAAATATTAGAGCTGTCAAATAATAATCAACAGAAATAAACGGTTATTTACCTCTCCATTAGAAAGCATAAAGTAATTTAGCTTAATTAAAGTGAACATACATTTAAATTATAATAAAAGCTGGAATAAATATGTTCTTCGCTTTATTCATAACAATATTATACGATCCACAGTAATTTAAACACAGAATTTTTATATAAATAATTTTTCAATGTTGTTTTATATACATTTTATATTATCAAATTAAAATTTATAGATAGCTGAGGAGTGTATAAAAAAATGTATTTTCCATGCTAAAGTTATTTAAAAGAACAAAAATATTGCATTTTTAGCCGTATATTTTTTATTAGTTCTTTCTCGAAGGCATTATAATAACTGACAATTATTGTTCACCTAATAGTAAAAGTAATAAAATGCAATAAAAATATAAAATATTATGATGAATCGATTATTGTTTGCATAAAATAATTCATAGAAAACAATTTGTAGCAAGACAAATTTTACATTTACATTTTAGTTTTTTTTTAAAATTACAGTTCATTTTTGAGTTAAACTTTGTATTAAAAAAAGGAGAATAATTATTCTTCACGGAAAATATTTGCGCCGAAGACTTTTTTTTTTTTTTGGATTTTTTTAATAACAGAAAATTGTTTTAAATTCAGTCTTTAAAACTAAAAACATATTTCTGTTATTTAAAAAATCCAAAAACATTTTTTTTTAGTTTTAGATTAATAGTATTTACTATTAAAAAAAGCATTTAAACTATTGATAATTTAATAAATAATTTATAAATACTATATATTTTTTATTTTTAACAAGAAATTTTACGAATTTCTGCCTGCACATTTTTAAATATTTTGATGTGAACGATCCAGCAGATATAAAGTTTAAGTTGAAATCACTTATAATTTATATATATATATATATATATATTATTATCTTATAGACAATCGATTCCAAAGAAATTGTGACTTAGTTACTTGTCATAATCATTGTGAAAAGGTGCAACAGCTGCACGAAGTTAAATTATTTTCTTCTTCTCTGTTTATGAAAGCTTTAAATTTAGTAGGTGATTTAAATTTAATTTTGGAGTTCCTAAAATTAAAAAAATGCGTCCAATCTATTTATTATTGCGAGCATTTTTTTTCAATATTTAAATTCAAAAATAAATTATAAACTAGACCTCCGAAAAAAAATGTTTTTATTAAAATAAATTTGCTTTCCTCTACACTAAAAAAAAATTATAGAATACTGAATGATAATAAAATAAATAGCTAGCGTAAAAAAAACTGTAGAAGATTTTTATATTTTTTTTTATTGATATTTAAAAGAAATAATAAATAAAAACGATTTAAAACGAATGAGATAATTATTAAATTTAATGTGTAAATTATTGCATATATTGTTTTTTTAATCTCCCAAATGCAAAATCAATGCTTATTTGAGGCTGGTATACGTTTCATGAACACTGATACACAATAATTGAAAAAAGTGATATTGTGTATATATATGTAAACTTTTAATCATTTATTGAACATAAAAATTCGAAAGCCTGAATTAAATATTAAAATGCCCGTGCAAATAAATTTTGATTTTTTAACAATATTTATTTTTTTGTATAATCATTTATTTTAGGTATTAATATTTTTTTTGTTGGTGACAACAATTTATTCATGGTAAGCAAAATGTATTTGTATAAATGTAAATATTTTGAGAACATTATTTTTTTCTACTCTTGAATACATTTAAAATGTTAATTCTTTAATCATTTTTCAGGGCTATTTTTATTTGAAAGTTGATTCGCTAATGAAATATTTAAACATGAAAATCTTTGATATAAAACAGTTCACTGAATATCGATCAACAGCTCTTTGATAAAATACTTGAAGATGGAACTTATAGAATTACAATGCATTACTGAATTACATCTTTTTTATTGAGATAGTTGAAACTGTTTCTGCATTCGGTACAACAATATGGGTGCAAATCCATAGATTTAAAATAAATTTAGGAAAAAGGATTTCTTTTTTTGAAAAAAACCTAAAAATTCGCTTAAGAATGTAATAATAATAAAATAATTAAAATATAATAAAAATATTATAATATAATATAAATAAATGGTACAAATTTGATGGTTTTAATTATTGGAATTTTTTATGTGCGACCCGCGGACCATTTTGAGGCTTTGAAATGGCCAGTATTGGGATTTGGGTTGGACAGACAGGCCTTCTTTATAATAGTTTAATAGTTTATTTAGTACAAATAGCAAAAATATTAAAAAACATAGCCGTTAAGGTTTAAGCCCTTCCTAAAAATCTTTTTTTAAACAAAACGAAATTTGTAAAATTCTATTTATATTCATCGGTTTAAAAATTAGTTTTAAAC
This sequence comes from Bolitophila cinerea, assembly GCA_010015015.2. Taxonomy (NCBI): domain Eukaryota; kingdom Metazoa; phylum Arthropoda; class Insecta; order Diptera; family Mycetophilidae; genus Bolitophila; species Bolitophila cinerea. Next base: position 10,315 of record JAAAKO020006671.1, on the reverse strand, counting down.
GAGTTATAATGAAAATAAGTCGAGTAATTATCATATAATTATAATAATATTTGCAACCATGTAATTTAAATCATTTTGAATTTAAACGATGTATTATTAGGCAAAATATTTTTTTTAATAAATTAAAAATAAATATCTTAATTCCCATTTATTTAATTTTAAAGTCTTTTGTATTTATTGGAACACATTATTTAGTACCCAAACATTTTTTGGCACTCACTCAGTATTTACCAGTTTTTTTAATAATAATAGCTAAGTAAGTTTAATTATTTATTATTGCCCAGGATACTTTTGTTTAATTTTCAGGATAATTTCTAAAAAGCACGCATAAATTACAATTTTAAACCATCCCAAAATGTTTATCTCTTTGACGTACATAAAACCATTTCCTTGAACCAATTCATCTTGGATTTAAATCCATTTTTACTGTAGATAATTCTGCCAAGATTTATCTTAACCCATCGTTTACGTACTTAGCGCTCCAACCTAACTACCGAAATCGTATTCAGACCTAAACTACTGCATATTATATAGCATAATATGATACCATATATTATGTGTATGCTCAACATATAAGTACGCATTACGAGCATATTCTGCAAAACATGTTGTCATGGTTCCCGCGCTATATCCGTCTGTCTGCTGTAATCTGTGTATAACTCGACTCTCGTGTATATGTGTGTGTGTGTGTACGATTCCCCAAACAAGGGAAAAGAGATAAGCAATGTTGAGAATACAAAAGAAAAACGCTCACCAAATATTCTGCCTGCGTAGCAAAACGATGCAAAAAGTAATCCATATATAAGTAATCCAAGATTATTGCACAGAATATAAATTTGCATTTTTATACTGGGTATTTTTCATCTAGGATACGGTTTTCCATTTGTGTGTCGGTGTGTGTGTGTGTTCACTTAGCCTAATTTTGCCTGTTATATGCCAGCCTCTCAATTCACAAGGGACTTAAATTAATTTCTGTTTGCACTGCAGATTTCCCCTGGCAAACGCGCACTTGAACTTGTTATTTTATTTCACTATAATAATCGCATACTCGAATAACTACGCGTGTACCATGTTGAGCACTCATTCGAGAGCATATTATTTTAATTTTTTTATTTTTATTTATATTACAGCGTGTATAATGAGAAGTTGTTGCATAACACTTGATAATGCACTTGAGCATGCACGAGAATTATAAATGCAAGCACATTTGAGCATAAGTTGAAGATGCAGGGATGCAGCAGCAAACACTTGAGCAGCCGGAGCGCGTAATGTTACCCTTTCAATTCAAAACTTCACGCGCACACTTTGCGTGGCTCATGTTTGTTTACACACACACACTCACACATAAACATATACGCATAAGGGATGCACTTTGACATTCTGACGATATGCACTAAAAAACACTGCCGAAATTCCGTCTTTTCTCAAGAACAACAAAAAAACCGTTACAATTTATATTTTACGATTTATTTAGTATGCACTTAAGCTCACACATTTCCACACGCGACGACGATAACGCAAAACGACGCACGTATTCGCATGACGTAACACGCAGAGCGACAAAACACACGTATACACAAAAAAATACGCACGAAACGAGTAAGAAGAGCACGAGCGCACGCGTTCCCAGCAAATTGCGTATACTATTTATTGCGCGCGTACAACAGCACGGATGCAACGGCGACACGGAACTGACGATAAAAGTTCCTGTGCTTCCTGGTTCAGCGTACTGTGGAGCTCGCTTCTCTTTAACCCTAATCGGATTCTATATACACACGAGCGAAGTGAGACGAGCACGATTCCCGGCGAAACGGCGCGGCGGCAGTGCGCATGCTCTGGAAAGCGCACGCATGTTTTCCATGGAAAACTACCCCTGCCGCAGAGCGCAACGAATGTGCCTGAACTGCGTGCGTATGCTTGGTGCCTTGCTTGCTTCCCCTAGATCGTTGGCTGTTCGCTGAAATGCCAGTGCACCTCGCGGTGCAACACGCGATTTCTTTATATTGGAATACCGTTGGGCCAGGTGTATATATATAAACATTCCGGCGTATACTTTTCTTGTCTTTCATTTTTGGCGTGCAGCGTGGTGTAATTGGAATTGGAACGATTATCATGTCACACACACACACTTGCACGTGTGCAACGGGGTTTTCCGGGAACAGCTCCGCGGAGGGCGCCTAGGACATGTAGTGCATTGTTTGCATACTTATACTTATTTATTCATAGGCTCCCATTTAACTTTCAATAATTGCGTGATTTGTGTGCGCATTGAAATGTTGCGTGTGCGCGTGTAATATACTTCCTTTAAATAATTATGTTTTTAATTTTATAATTCAATGTTTTTTATTACAAAATCAGAATTAAAATAAATATTATTTTTAAAACAACATTTTTATATTGTTAAAAAAAAATCATATATAGTTTTATATTATAATACAGTAATTTTATATGCAATGGGACCGACACAGCCAACCACCAACCTTGACCATGCATAGTCAGTTTGAACAATCGAACTCGGTTGGAAGGGCAGCACGACAATTCACCGAAAACGACAGTTCACAGAAAACTAAAATTTCTTAAAAAATATGACTTTTTCCCTGAATATTCCCATCAGGCTATTTGGCATATGGCTGGTGAAATTAGGATGAAAGCTTGTTTCTGTGGTCATGAGGACGAGTCCTATTTAAAAAAAGTGTGAGTTGATAAACATTTCACCGAAAACATCAATTCTCCGAAATCACAATTTTCTGAAAACGACACTTCACCGAAAACGACAGTTCACCGGAAACACCCAACTAGACAGCAACCCACTTTTTCGAGTTTTTATCCGATATTTTTTGGTGTTTTATCGGTAATTTATCGGATATACGCATACAATAGAGTTTAAACGAGTACTAGATTCTTTTCTACAAAACTGATAATGTAAAAATGTATTTTTTTATGTATATTAAAATAACCTCACATATGTACTGTGTATAATTTAACATTTTCTTTACCCTGGTGTCAATTTTACGTACTACGATTGGGTTTTGTAGAAAAGAATCTAGTACTCGTTTAAACTGAATATACTACGATTGGCCGAATTACGATTGGCCGAATTCTTGAAAAATGCATTTTAGTCAAAATCCGATAAACCAAAGGTATCACATTTTCTTCCTTATCAATTCATAGTATATATTTTTTTAAGGTGGTCCCCCTAACCACCCCCAACACCCATTTAAGTTTGTATGAAACTTCTTTATAAAAAAATAAAAAATAAATAATTATAAGGATCGAAACAATGATTTTAATAAAAATAACTGCATTATTACATTAAAATTTTCTCTTTATAAATTAAAAGACTCAGATGCCCTTACTTTTTATATTTTCCATGGCGACTCCACATTTAATAACTCATACCGATGGTATCAAATTATCAATTATTCTTATAGGTACACCAAACAAATCGATAAATGCATCCAATGTTTAAATAATAGGAGCAATATCTACATTCATAGTTGGTGTTAAAATTACATATTTTGTAACTGAATCCACCACAATGTTAGAATATATCCGTTTCCATTGAAACAACATAATCCAATTGAATTGTGCCAAATGGCTGTGCTACTTTTAAAACAGGATGTAAGAATCCATCTTTTCGACTAGAACTATTTTTGCCATGAACACAACCAATACAATTCTCACAGGAAACAGCTTCCTTCATTTTAACAATCAATCCCAGATAACTCATTTCATTATGGAACATCCTCAAAAATCTCCAAAGTTCCAATTTTGAAACAATGCATTGTTTTTAATAATACGTCGGTTTGGTAATTTCAATTTTTCGATAAAAATTTCATTTTGTACTTGATAATTTTCTAAATAGACTTTTGTTTCCGATGAAATTTCATATAAATTACAATTAATACAGATCCTTTTCATTTTTTAACCAAGAGTCTTTAACGAACCGCAGCATGTACTTGGTGTGATTGTTCAATTTTCAATAATTCATCCTAAATACTCAATATTCATTTTACTTATTTTTTTTTGCATTTAAAGAAAAACCACCAGCTTTTATTGCAATAAAAACCTTTTGAGTGTAGACGTTTAAATCTTCATTTTTCGGTGGTGGTATCAAAACATCTCCAATGTATACAAATGACATAGTACCACAATGTTATTGCAAAGCTTTATGTATGACTTGTTGAAAACCTGCAGGTTCATTATCAAGTGGCATTCGCTTTTATTCATAATGCCCATCAGCTGTAACAACAGGTATATGATAGAAACTAGATGACATATCCAACGCAGTAAACCACCTAGCAGTTGCCAACGCATCTGATATTCAATTAATGGTAACGGATATCGATATTGTATAGTAATAGCATTAAAAGCTAAAAAGTCCACGAATAATGCCTTTTGCATGAAATGACAACCGATAAGGTGACCAAACAATAGGTTTATCATCAGATAAACAAATTATCAATCCGCATTTTACAGGATAAACATTAGTACCTGTTACAATAATACTTGAAAAATCATTATTTTTTTTTCAATTCCTCAAGGTCTTTGGGAATCAATAGTTCAGAACCATATTCAAAATTTTCCGCAAGGCTGACCAATGCCTTCATAATAATTGGTAATGCGGTTTTGGGAGCTCAGGTTTTTAGACGTGTGGTTTTCAATCTGCCATTCTTTCTCGAATATGGTATTTTTGACAGCTGTCACTTGATTTATGCTCAGTTTGGTTTGCCATTTCATTATGAATAGATTTACATTTGAACAACGCGTTGCATTGCGTACTTTAAAAGAAGATAAATCGGTATTATGGCCGACGTAAACTTTTCTTGTCTTTAATTTCTGGCGTGCAGCGTGGTGTAATTGGAATTAGAACGATTATAATGTGACACACATACGTGTGCACCGGGGATTTCCGGGAACAGCTCCGCGGAGGGCGCTGAGGCCATGTAGTGCATTGTTTGCATACTTATACTTATTTATTCATAGGCCCCCATTTAACTTTCATTAATTGCGTGATTTGTGACATGACATGTTGCCATATACAGAGTCTGGCAAAAAAACAAAGGAATGAATAACATTTGACAGCAGCTTTGTTTGTATTGGTGCACTGAACAAAAAAATAATGCATATTTTATTACTTTCATAATGAATCTAATATGAAAATAATAAAATGTATTACAATTTCAATTTTAAATCTTGTACAATAAAAACAATAAAATGTATTATAAAATAATAAAAATGATTGAATCCATGATTAACTGGCCATTTAATTAATTCTATTGTTGTGATTATTTATTATTAAAATAGTATTTTTATTTTAAAATAAAAAAAAAAAAGTAATAAAAAACAAGCAAGAAAGTGGCAAAACCTTGAATTTAATTTACCTACATATAATAAAGATCATGATATTTGATTTTTACACATAACCGCATTAAAAAAAACACCCCCTAAAGTGAACCTTAGCGACGAATCCAATTTTGGGATCAAAACTTGGTGCCAGGTCCGAGCTCCCGGAGCTTCTGTCGCGTCACCAAAAATGTGTGTGGCCTGGCATTGTCCTGATGGAAGACAATTCAGCCTCTGTTGATCAAAGATGGCCTCTTCAGCATGAGTACTGCCTTCAAGCGGTCGATTTGTTGGCAGTAGATGTCCGAATTGATCGTTTGACCATAGGGGAGCAGATCATAGTGGATGATTCCCTGCCAATTCCACCAAACACACAGCAGAACCTTCCTGGCCATCAATCCGGGCTTGGCCACCGTTTGGGCCACTTCACCGTGCTTCGACCCACTTTTCATTGCCAGTCACCATCCGCTTCAGAAACTGGTCGATTTTGTTCGATTTTGTCAGCAGAGATTCGCATGCGTTGATACGGTCAAAGAGGTTTTTCTGCGTCAATTCGTGCGGCTTGAGATGCATTTTTGACGGATTTTCTCTTTATTTTGCTCCATGTTTGCGACGCTATAACTCACGAAAGATTAAACCAAACAACAAACTGTCTAAAAACATTTTAGCGCGTGACCCGATGCGATGAATACAACTAGAACTACGCGCTTGCAACGACACCTAGCGAAAATACCGCAGAACTTTTTTGACAACCTCATATTATTGGAAAAAATGTTTTGGAGCGAATTGTTTTTCAAATTTAATAAAAAAATTGAAATGTATTATTTTGGGGCCATTTGTTTTGGCTTATTTTTCCCTGGCATATTTTTTTGGGATAAAATGTCATGGGATTTGTTTTTTTTGGACAAATTACATGCTGTCGATTTTTTCTATAAATAAACAGTCGAATCGAGGGCTTTTGATTTTTTAAAATGAAAAAACAGTCAAAGCGTGGGGCCCTAGATTTTTTCTATGAAAAGACAGTCGAATCGAGGGCCCTTAATTTTTTTCTATATAAGATTTGAAATTTGTTTTCGGTATTTTTACATTTGGTATAGATATTATTTTATTGTTATTACCATAAATCTTAATTCTTTACAAGAAAACCATTTTGTTGATGTTGAGATATATTATGAACCGCATGTGCAATATTTGTATTGTAATAATAATAAACTCCATAATAAACTCCAATAGACCATGTTTCTAATCGTTTTTTTCCATTTAAGCTCCATTTTGCATCCAACTCTTAAAATCTCGCCTAATTTTGGGACGCAGAAAAATACGCTGACACCACTGGATCAATAAGTGTTCTTGTTTTAAATTCAGCGAACTTTCTGAAAAATATCAATATCTCCATTTCCGAAAGTTAAACACATAGAATTAATGCTTAAGTAATAAACGCTGTTTGCTCGTATTTCAAATACGAAGAATAAAAACCAAAAACTTTTTAATGTTTCCGTGTGTACACTATAAAAACAATAAAACAAACTTGCGCCGTTCATTTTTCAGGCAACCGCGCGCGCCCGCCATAAAAATAACTTTTAAATGCTTTCTTACGTTATGCACAAGAACACACGCCACCACCTATTATAATATATATGTTATGTATGCTTACTGTGGTATTCTATGTAATTTATGTATAAGTTTATACGATATTACGTGTCAATGTTTGTTGTTATCTGCAACAACTAAATACAGCCATAAACGAACATGCACACGATTCAGAACACATGTCCATAACACGCCGCTCGTTGTGGCGATGGCGTATGGCTGCTAACGTCTGACCACCGACCCTGCCCGCATAGCCAGCAGCCCCTGTGGTCAAACGGTGCGATAAGAAATGTATGTATTGTATATGCTACACGCGCGCGCACACGCAACATGTCAATGCGCACTCAAATCACGCAATTAATGAAAGTTAAATGGGGGCCTATGAATAAATAAGTATAAGTATGCAAACAATGCACTACATGGCCTAGGCGCCCTCCGTGGAGCTGTTCCTGGAAAGCCCCGGTGCACACGTGTGTGTGACATGATAATCGTTCCAATTCCAATTACACCAAGCTGCTCCAGAAATGAAAGACAAGAAAAGTATTCACCGGAATGTTTGTAAACACTGAGAGAAATAACCATTTAGCATTGTTCAAAACCAACCATACTGCTTAAAAAAAAATTAGTTATAGTGGAATATACACATTAAAAAAAAAAAAACAATATTATTTTAAATTTTTTGTTTCTTTTTGTATCTAATGTAGGGCTTAGTGCCAATTTTTATGGCACCAAACAAATTGTGACCTGTGATATGTGAGAGTACGATAATTAAGCTTTCCAACAATATCAAGCATTTTTAAAGTTATGCGAATTTTTCTCTTTTTTGTATTTATTTTTTCGCTAAATTGGACAAAATACAAATACCTCTAACTCCGTCAAAAAAAAACAGCAATCGCTTCAAATATAACTCTTTCGAGAATTAGAAAATAAATTGCAGGAAGCTGAGCGAATCTGCCCGCTATAAGTCTCATCATGTAAAGTAATAAAAATCTACTTGTCACTTGTTCATTTGTAATATTTTTTCTTAATAAAATTTTAATAAAAAAAATCTGATCACTTTCTACGAATCTGAAATATATATAATATTGTAAAAGGCATATTATAAGCCGCCGCTTTTTTGTGCCGCATAAGATTTAAAAAAAATGTTTTAATATAACCATCAAGTGACAAATTATTTTTTTTTTAAAAATTGCAAATTTTGTAAAACATTAAATTCAACGAATTCTGCTTGCCTTTTACAGAGTCCGGCTGAAACTCAATGTAATGAAATGTCGTTTATGATTGTCGTTAAAACTCATACTAACTAATATTACTATCAAAAAAATACAATTTATGTCATTTTTATGGACAATATCTGTAGTGGAATTCCGGCGCAAAAACGCGAGTTCTCTCTTAAAAAACGCGAGTTCAAAATTAAACAACTAGCGCCATCTTCATAAAAATATAATACTAAAAGTTAACTGCTGGCATCATCTACATACTTTAATTAAATTAGATATGTGATGATAATCTTCGGAATTTAACTATTTACTCTAGTTATCGTCGCCTGAATTGCAATACAGGCTTTAACTTTATGAAAAGTGACACCTTACTTATTACTGCTTTAAGACCAAATATGAAAAGAAAACTATATAGTTTATGACTAGTATGACATAAGACATTTTAAAGTTGTGACAGATTAGATGGATTCCGCTCAATTATCATTTTAACAGACAAGATCCAATTTTAAGAAATCTAAATCTTCTTACTGATAATCAATCGGGATTCTGTGAATCTCACAGCACAACAACAGCTCTCTTGAAAATATCTGAGAAATTTTGTAAGAAGATATAGACATGAATAGAGACTGCAATACCGGTATCAGAGATGGAAGCCGGTCTTATATTACCGGCGGCTGGCTGAAGTAAATAATATATCGGCTTTGCCGCTGATTTCACTGGCTGTCGGCTGCGCCGGTTTTAAAACGGCGGCAGGCGGCTTATCCGATTTTTTTGAAAAAAAATGCATTTCTATATAATTTAAATTTTATTTAAAAAAAAAAAAACAAAAAATATAGGAAATTAAAAAACTTATATTTAAAAATAATGTTTTTAATAATAAATATTTCAGTTTAAATGAACTGTCAATCCAATAGCATGTATTTAACGAATGAGGTGTTTTTTCATACCATCTGTCCAAAAATCTAACGTTATCGACACCTCTTTTGACATTTTGAGTATTTCGCTTTAAATTCTGCAACAACAATAACGGGGCAATTAAAGATGTTTTATTTCTTGTTACGG
>JAAAKO020006660.1:0-19457 GCA_010015015.2 Bolitophila cinerea | reverse complement strand
ATATTTTGAAAAATGTTTTTGAAGTGCATATATATATGTTATATATATATATATATATATATATATATATATATTTGCTGTTATTTTTTTGAAATTCATTGCATAGTTTTTTTAGAGATAGTTTTCCTTCGTTTTAATTGGTTAATGAATGACTGAAAGTTATTACCAAAAAAGTTCCTAATATTTTTAATCATGCTTTTGACGACTTTCAGGTGAGATTCCTATACAGTTATCTTGACCAATTAAGTTGGATCGTGTAATTGTTGATTGTTGATTGGCCAAAGCCTCCCAAATAATCTGATCAAATAAAATGTTGAAATACCTTAGAATGGTGGTGCTGTCGTTTCCAGTGAACTAAAAACCGTGGATAGTGTAAAATTGTCATAATTATAGCTTCATAAATAAAAACAACGCCCCATTCGAACTGTTTACACAAGAAATTGTTTTATTATTTCGCATTCAAGTGCTTGTTTCACTTCTCTCTCTCTCGCATAACTATAATATGTTTTTGATTTATTTATAGTGAAAATTGCGCTCACTAAATTATTATAGTATATTATATATTATGAAATGTTCTAAAAGTGTAAAACACAATATAATATATAGATTATTGTGTTCTCTCTATAGCCTGTATTTTAATAATGATTTGTAGGAGAGGATTTTGTAGGATACTGCCCTTTGAACACTCTCAATAATACATAATTTATATTATAAATATATGTTACACTAGCTCACGCTGATAAATACTACAATGTACCTAGTAAAAGTTAAATAGATAATATTATTTATATTTTTATTTTGTTAAATATTTACACAACGCAAATTCGCAATTGCTTTGTTATATAATAATAATAAATTATATACGATTTTCATTTTGTAGATTACAATGTACAATTATAATATTTCTAATAAAATGTATTTTTGGATTTTGGTTTTTCTGTTTATTGTGTGTTTGTTTTACTTTTCTATAAGTATAGTTTTGTTTACATCTCATTTTCTAAAAGCCCCAGGGTGGGGATATATGTAGGGTAAAGGAACAGACAAACAAACAAAAATGTTTGGCAGGACAAAAGGATATGGAGGTAAAAACAGGAACTCGAATAAAAATCTCTTTACTACAATAAATATATAATTACAAATTTCCCGGGTACGCATTTTGCGAAAGAAACGATGACGACGACGTGAGTCACCACCAGCACCGACCGCCCGCTTGTTGATGATGTGTCGGTATAAGGGCAGGATGCTGGTAGGCACCGGGCGGCAACAGCATATGTGCAGCAGCCGCAGCGGCAGCAGCCGCTGAACCGCTACCCGACGAGTCTGAGTGCTTGGAGGAACCGTTCATGCATGGTTTACCGTCACGCACTAGCACCGGAACGGCAACGCGTCGTGGTGATGCCATCTGTCCTCCAGCACCTCCGACGGACTGCTGATGACCCTGCTGGTGATGCTCGTAACCACCTTTTTCGCTCTGGGCTCGCTTTGTCTTGTACCGATGGTTCTGGAACCAAATTTTCACCTGTGTCGGCGTCAGCCGGATAAGACTGGCCAGATGCTCACGTTCCGGTGCGGACAAATAGCGTTGCTGCCGGAAACGACGCTCTAGCTCGTACGTTTGTGCCTTCGAGAAAAGCACGCGACGCTTGCGCTTCTTATGTGATCCTCCCGACTGTGACTGACCACCGATCAAATCGTCGCCAGCCAAATCATCGTCGAGTTCATCGATGCCGTCCTCGTCGTCCATCATATGGTCGTCGTTTATGCTGCTGCTGTTGTTGTTGTTGTTGTTGTTATTGTTGTTATTGTTTTGAGAATGTTGAAAATGACTGGATGAATCGTCGCCATGCTGCTGTTTACTCGAGGAGTCTGCGATACTGGGCGACGTTGGGCAACCACCAATCGGCGTGTACGATAGTTCCGAAGTAACGGGGCTGGTGCTGTCCGGACTGGCCTGCTGCAGACCGGAGACTATAATCAAAATAGAGAAAAAGGATATTAGTAAATTTGTCTATAAATCTAAATTTAAATAAATAAACTACAGATTCTGTATTCAAGATCATGATCATAAAATAACGTCTAATTGATCTCACACAGAGTGCGCATCCGTCCGGAACTAGGACGCGGAACAGTTAGAGAGGAAGGCGTGCGTGTGCGGTCCAGCTGAAGACGACAACGCAAAGCCGCACAAAAAGTCATAAATTATACTTAATAATTGTATATCTATTTGTGTATAGGATCAACCAACGTGACGCTTAGTCCAGCATGCAGTATATACTTCCGGTAATTGTATTATTTATATTAAGTACCTCGAAAAAGGTACACGGCTAGACGCGCACAGACAATATCGATGAATTCCCATTTACGCTATCCGGTAAATGCACACAATGCACTTTTATACCCATCGTTTTACCTTTAGAAATGCATTTATATATGTATATGTCTAACGTATACTATTATATTGTGTCACTTCATTGTGTTGCCGCATTGAGAAAATACACATCAAAGGTCAAAAAATACTATGTTTAGGTCACAAATTGGGGTTGCCTCTGTGCTATTGTGTTGAATCGCACCGGGCGCGAGTGATATCACCGGCCTCGGGTTTGCCTCGTATCAGTGACGACAACGAGGATGACAAAAGCTGTTTTTGTGTGTATGTGTGTGTGTATAGAATACATGCGCACAAGCACGACACAAGAGTCACGCCCGTTTTGACACGCCCCTTCGGTGTCACGCACGCGAAGCAACGCGCGATTGTCATTGTCGTGCGGTCTCGCCGATGCATCGTTGCACCGCGAGCAGCCCTTAATTCTCATACATAATATTATTGATATATTATACATGTTTATAACAATAGATGAATCGAGATTTATTTACTCTGGCGCTCGATGGGATTAACTAAGTGCTCGTTTTGCGTATGTGTGTAAACTGTCTAAAATATGACGGGGTTGATTTTGTGTGTCGCGCCCGTTTTACCTTTTCGACGATAGAACGATTGTCAATTTTCCGCACCTATGTGAAAATGTACACGCACGCACGAAAACACATATACTGCAAGGAAAGGCAAAAAATGTGCGTGCGCTTACACACGCAACCCCAATTGGATAGGGTAAATTAAAGAAGTGGTGTACAAGTATAAATGAGCGCGGTGCGCGGAGGCAGATGTACACGCTCGATTGTGCGTTAAATTGCTTGCGCGCACGAGCATTCATTTAAAAATCATTTATATTTATATATATATATATATATAGTATTTGGGTTTTGCATCTGCCTGCCACCACCAACAGAATATATACAATTTAGTGGTGGTGGTGGTGGTGTTGGCAGCCCTGCATGAGGCATATATATATACTTTCAATTCTTTCGCATCTATATATAAATCTAACTCACCATAGTGTTCGTTCTCCTGAAACCAGGCTTTGGCAGCGGCCGGGAACATGGCATGATAGTGGCCCGGATCCGCAAACATGGCACTGTTTATGCTAGGCGGTAACTGGTACGGCATCGTTCCAATGGAACTGTGGCGATTGTTGGTGGTGGACGCTACGGCGGCGGCGGCAGCTGCTGCGGTCGCGGCTGCACTAAGATTAAGCTGCGATTTATCGTCTCGGCTAGACGGTAGGTGGGTTGTAGGCGTGCTGTGGTGGGTGCTGCTGGCATTCGGACTCGTTGTGATCGAGCTATTGTGCAAACCATTACCGCCAGTCGCCGAATGGTGGTGGTGGTGGTTCAGGGAGGTAGTTGCGTGCACATCGCCGGACAGCTTCGTGTCGCTGTTGTTAAGATCCAAGATGTCGCTGATCTTGAACCCACTCAGCTGGCCGGGCATTTTCATGCTGTCAAGGATTCTGGAATTGCGAAACAAGGAGATTGGTTAGTATATTATGTAGAGGTGGGTTTATAAAATATAAACTTTATTTTAGTGTGGCTAAGGCAAAAAATGTAATATATTTAGAAAAAATAAAGTTTTTAAGGTTTAAGATATAAATCCCAGTTGAATTGGTCATTTTTTATATTGAATAATATTAGTATCCTTCCTATATGGATCATAGCGGAGGCCTTGAAAACAAACCAAGCATAAGTCATGATTTTTTTTAATATTCCTGTCCATGCCGTAACAACCAATACCATTATGCTACATTTTAATGGAAACTTAGTTCAGTTTCTTCAATTTAGCTGGAAACCAGAAAAGATACTAGAAAATCACCTTAAGTCGGATAGAAAACTATATTTCAGCTGACATCGGACAATATATATAAGATTTCAGAAAAATGATAGTACTTTTTATGAAGAAGATACACTATAGATTAAGTATATTGGTTAGAACTTGGCATGGTGAAAGGAATACATTTAAATTCAGAGAACTATATTTTATATTATAGGTGTATTAGCTTTGTTAAATCTTTCTATATCATTGAGAGATTCATTAGATGTCAGTCAAATGAATATATATGCCAGATTTGGGCTCCAGTTTTCATAACTAAATGGAAATGTTATAATCATCAGCAATCTCGCTAAAAAAAAGTTTTATTTAGTTCTTACCCAAAACATTTTTTTAAATTTATTACAACAAATTATACTATCAATTGAAATCGATCCTATACTAGATTTCAGACGAAGTCGACATCTTTATTAGATTTTATGTAAAAAAATGTTAAGCTAAAATTCGATTCAAACATTAGATTTTTTAATCGTATCTTATACTTAATTTTGAACAACATCGATTTTCTTTATATATTTCAATTTAAAATCATTTTTTTATACTAGATTTAAATCAAAAACGTTCCATATACTAGATTTAAGCAGCTTTTATATGATTTGTGACGTTTTTATAACTTCATCTTTTCTAAGTCATTTAATCCTAATTTATTCTGACATCTTTAAAATTAGTTTCAAAACAAGGTCGTCGAAATCACGACATACAATCGCAACCTTTATCCTTTCACATGCGCACTTGTGCGATATGACAGTCTCTATATTGGTCTCTCTCTCCATATACACAATTAAATCGAAAACACATGTTTCGAAATTCAATATATTTTTTATGACATTATACACAAACATTCGACCAAAGTTCGACAGGTTTGGACATCTGTTGCGCACATGCGTTTGGCGTCCGATCCCTGCATCGCTGTGCAGTGTGCACCTACGCGCAAGTGCAAGTGCAACGCGAGTGCAAGAGCACCTTTAACATTATGTTTGGGGTTCTTTGGCTGATGCGCAGGTATATATGAGCGATAATTTATTCTGCGTGCAATCTCTATGTTTGGGTGCAATAAAATCTTGTGTATGAATAATTAGCCGGTCTTCGGTCAAATCTGTAAACCAGTGTAAACTGCTGGTACGCACGCACGCATAATTTATTCCACAGCTCTTTAAACACTGAGGATATTTTTACTAAATATACAACACGCACACGCATACACACAAAGCAATATATATATATATATATATATTAGAGAAGAGGATATATTACAACAATCATAATAAAACTATTGCCGGTGAGTATATATATATATATATATATATATATATATATTGTATATATGTTTCGTTTAGGTGTGTGAAATGCAATAACAACACACTTGTTCAAAATAAAAAAGGAACTTGGGAAAAAACGTCAATTTCGGAATTTCCTGAATAAATTACGACCGTGTGTATTATGTATGAATATATACTATATATACAGTATACATATATACAAACTATATGCACGCAGGACGACACTGCGTCGGCGACAGTATGTCTACGAGGTGCACAAACTCAGGTGCACTGTGTGTCTCTGTCTTGCACTCGCACCTCTTGCAGGTGTGTGACAATGCATATATATATATATATATATATACGTGTGAATTGATTTTTCGCAATACACAGAGCAGCGCATGGTGAGCACACGGCTAATCGGTTTAAGTGGGTCTAATGCGTCAAAGGCACTGATAATTATAATGTAAATCCGTTATGATCCGACTCGGACGAAGACGTGCTCGAATCGACGATATGGCTTCTGCAAATCTTCCGTCTGGGGGAAGTACGTGCTACGGTGAACACATCTGGAACGATTCACGAGCACCCACGCACATATACCCGGATCCACCGGGGTTTACCGTTTTGTTATTTAATCATTATAATAATATGCTGTATATGTTTATGTGTGTATTGATCACTGATCGGGGATTTGACGCGTATTTGTCGGTATATCGATCTTGTATATAGCAAACTAAAGGATTAGCATTGAAATTCTTATCTTGCTTATAAGTACTACGTTGTTGTTGTCGACTTTTGCGCGTGTTCGCGAACTTGCACAGAAGTCTTCTCTGACAGGTTGCTTGTTTAGTGTGAAAAACGTGATTTACGGATAGATTATGATAAATAAGTTAAAGGATTTGTAATAGGCGAAAAGGAATTTCCCGAGAGATTTTATTCTACTAATGACTTGGCAATTTTTTTTGTATGGAATATTTAGAATTTATAAAAAAAGTTCATTTCAGTTTATTTTGTTTTTTATTCAAAATTTATTTCAATTTCCCTGTGAAAAAATGGTATTAGAATATTACCTCTAATACCATTTTTTCACAGGAAAAATCGAAATAAATTTCGATTACAAAAAAAATACTATTATTATAATAGGCATTTAAAATAAAGTTATAAGTCTCCTAAGTAGTGTTCTGTTTTTGTTGTTCTGTTGTTGTTGTACTATAGGGTTTTGTTGGTTAATTAAACTTGAAAAATAGGCACTTGATGTTTTTTCTTTAAATATGGAATATGGATAATATGTCACTTTAAAATTTGTTTCCATTTTTTTTGTAATTTTAAGAATGACTAATTCATATTAATTCTACATGTTTTAAAAAAAGCTATTGTCATTGGCATATAACGGCAAAACTCTCCAAACGAAGTCTCCAAAAGTGTTATGTCTTTAAATTGATTTTTCTTGAGACGTTGAGATAAGAAAATTATCAATTATCATAAATTTAAAAATAAGTTTATTGCCATAAAACTCCATAATAAGTCTCTAAAAACGTATTTTCAGTATTTTAAAATTAAGGAATCTTTATTACAATTTTTATTTGGTTATATGTATTACTCTCTAAAACAATCTACCAATAAATGTTTATTGCGTTTGCTTGTTTCTGATTTATTTTAAAGCTTTCGAAAACATTTCTAAATTTCTTACTATAACGAGTAATATGCTGATGAGGTTTTAATCATTCAAAAAATGTGCAAAATTGGAAAGTTTTACTTTCTGATGTACGTTTTTGAATTAAAATAAATATTTTGATGGTTTTTTTATATATTATAGAATTATTTAATTATGAAACTTTAAAAAAAAACTCTTTATTATACTTTAAATAAATTGGAATATGCTAAGATAAGAAGAGTATTTAATATTCGTTAACTTCCAATTTAATATTTCTCGATTACCATCATTACTGTTCTTGCATCAATCCGACTGCCTATAAATATATTTTTGAAATTTGTTTCAGCTTTTAAACATCGTGACGGGGGGTCAAAGCTCCCACTGGAAATCAATACACCGCATGTACATAATTCGCTCACCTCACCACAAAACTTCATTTAATCACTGTTGTTGCATGAAAATTATATCCACAAATACATATTTATTAGTGGGAAATGATTTGTGGAAATCGTGCGCCAGTAAATCGACAATGTGTATATGCTTTCATTGTATAAGTATATTAATTCATATTCATATATACGCGAAGTGCAGCGGATACTCTATGCGGAAATACCCGTTGCGTGATTAGACTTTGATTTTATCGCACCCCCCCGCGTGCTCGCGCGTGCTTGTCCAATGCATGGGAATTGCTTAATAATATTTATGGCGGTTCGAACATATTTTATACATTAAATACTCCGTGGTACATTGTTGTATATATATATAATATATATAATATAAATACAATGTTGTGGGTGCGAACGTCGTAACGAGAACCCAATTTGGAATTAATGGGATTATTCGAAGAGCGACCGGTGCGTGCGTGAATATATGTCTCAATTATATATACTAGGCACATTGAAATTAATCCAGCGCGCTGAAAGCCGCGTTCGCACCCTTTTGTGGTCACGTCACTCCAGACTACGTTTTATTGTTATATAGAACCGATATTAATCTGACTGGCTTTTCCGTCTCGAAGCCACAGATCAGTTGCGGACAGGATTCTTTTTTTTTGAAAATCAATTCAATAATCTCGGCTCTTCAGAATCTCGTAGAGAAATTCCTCTCAATCCCACACAAATTATGCACTCAAACATACACTCACACACACACACACACACACTCCAAAGTCTTCATAAAAATCTAAGTATCATTTATAGCCTATTTGTATGTAGTACATATATTTAAAGAGGTCCTGCTGACCATTTTTGCTGTGGAATTTCCCGAATGCTGGTGCATTTATTGATGCTATACTATAAATGCGACAAATTATGCAGCAACACAAAGATTTCTTTTTGGGAAATTCTATAACAGTTTTATCGCCCGGTCCGTGTGGACCGGCGGCGCGGCTCGCACGAGCGATCTGCGCACCGGAGAGGCATCAGCTTATAAGTGTTTGTTGTAATTGACACTCTCCCCGCAAGGGATGCGAAGATGCACACTTATATTGCGGGTTTTTCTAAAATTTTCGTTTGAGCGGGTGCATTTACAAGGTGCACACATAATTATGCAAATGAGAGAGTGGCTCTTGAGTGCACTTTGCAAGTATATGTTTTATTGTTTTGTTTCTTAATGTAAAAGGTGTACTGGTATTTGGAATATATTTTTTATACACTTGCTTTCGTAAGTCCTTAGAAAATGTCTTTTGAAAAACGTATACATTTTTTTTAAACAAACTAGAGCAAACGCCATAAAATTTAACACTGAGCTGCAATATATATCGTTTAACAATTAAATTAAAACATTAAAATTAATTTTCAGCGCAGACCTGCGGCTAGACGAAGGGCCATCTGGACTGGTGATGATGAGAACACAAATCTCTTATCTCGGTGATTCAATTATCAAGTCAATAAAATAAATAATTAGTTGTGTGTCGACCCTCGCACTCGCTGCAACACTTTCTATTACATTTTACGATCGCAACTCAAGATCGCCGAGATCGACCGCACACACACACATATACATATACATTTTACGGACCCATGCGACTTGTCTTGAGAGTGTTTCTCGCGAGACACGCATGTCACGGCCGCCGCGCCGTTTGAGATAAGAAAGTATAGTAATGCAAAGTATACATATACAAATATATATAGCATATAATTATATGCTACACTAAAGACGGTGTCGAATTGCACGGCATTCAAAATCTAATAGCTTGTTTAACGGTTGACGAGGCCCGAGTTTAGTAATATATTTGTGCTACATTGTATATATTTAGTTTTTTGAATATAATCTTTAACTCTGAAGTGTTTGAGATATGTATAATAAATTTGTCCTAGAGAAATGTGGATCAACATCGGATGAGAATCTGAAGAGGCTGAAGGAATAACAATTGAAACACAAACAGGACTGTCAAGTCTATCCGAATATAATAGATAATATATACCAATATTATGATTTTAAGCGTTTATAAGCTATTGAAAATATCTAAATAATCTAATTATTTAGAAATTATCAAGAATATACAAAATCGATAAATTTATCGAGATTCTGTTGATAAATTATTATTTTAATCAAGCAAAGCTAAATATCGAAAATATCAAGAAATAAACTAAATAATCAAGAATATTCAGACTATCATATAATTTATCACAAATAATGTTTGAATTCAAATTACAGTATATTTGGAAAAAAAAAATTATGAACAAATAAAAGAGCATACAGAATATAGATAATATTATTATCGTGAATCGGATATTTATTGAGTATTATCCAAATATTGATAATATTGAGAAATACTATGAAAGAATATTCAAAAATTCAATAAATAAGAAGATCAAAAAATCGAGAAAAGTGTTATTTATGAGAATATCCAGAAAAAAGTAATAGTGATAATATAATAATAATATCCGAATACTTTTTTATAATATCGAAAATACTAAGATTCTTCAAGATTCTACAGTAATTTATGGCGAATTTATTATAAAATCTTGCAAATATGAATATTTGCAAATTTTCCAAAGTAAACATTAAAAGTGAAACAATTTTGAAAATTATTTCAAATATTTTGTAGAAAAGAATCAAAGGTTTATCAAGAACATATACAAAAACATGTGTAAACATGTGCAAATATTTAGTGAACACTTTTTAAAAAAGCAATGAATAATAATAAGAAACAATATATGACAAAATCAAATTTATATTATTATATGAATATATTGAAAAGGATTTATGTTTTAAAATCTTAATCGTAATATATGCAAAAATAGACGAAAAACAATGCTTTAGCACATTTTGTGATTTTTTTAACATAATAAAAACATTTTTTAATAATATAAAAAATATCGCGAATGTTGCACGGTTTTTTTCTCTTTAAAATATGATTGATAAATAGACTTTTTTTTAGAAATAATTAAAAATACCGAGATTCTAAGAATATGCTAATATTTATATGTGAATAAAAAAGAATCAAATCTATCTAGGATTTAGATATAATTTAAAATAACTAACACATAAAATATATACGTCAATATCAAAAAAACATAGCGAAAACAGAGAATCTTATATAGAAACAGTCACTTATATTGTCATAAAATATTGTTATATAAAAATAGAGGATTCGTAGATTATTAAGATTATATTCTTAAATAGGTTTGGCAAAATCAGAGAATCAAATCTAAAATTAAGAATCTTTTATAATCATGAGAATCACTGAGAATCTCATAATTTATTGTGATTACAGATTAAAAGTATTTGGGGATTTAGATTAACCAAGAATATCCTATCTGAGAATCATAGCAAAATTTAGCAATCTTCAATATTAAAAATGACGCAATATTTGCATTTGATAAGTTAGAGTTTATTTAGTCAGCTTTAGATTGTGCAAGACTCAATATTCTGTCTGAAAACATAGAAAATCTGGAATAAAATCCATTCTTAAACATTCCACTCCTTTCCCCCACAAAACAATTAAGATTTAAATTGCGTGAGTGCAAAAAAGATACTAACCCCGGAAAAGCGGACCTGAGCGCCGGATAAAGAGCGGCAGGCATAAAGGCAGGACCCCATGGCGACCACGTCAAAAACGGACCGCTGGGCGCCATCAGAAATGGTCCGGTGGGTGCCATCAGGTGTCCGAGGTGTCTGCTAATGTCACCGGGCGTATGGTGACGCTGATGCTGCTGTTGCTGCTGCTGGTGCTTAGGTGACGGGGAACGCCGCCGCTTTCTTGTGTCCGCCACGATTAAACTGTCTGCGCACACACGGTTCAAAATCGTTGGTGGTGCGGCCGGGCAACACACAGGATGCAAACACTTACATACACTGATGGATAATCCAGAGAATACAAAGCGCTGGTGGCAGTGAGTTAGACACAAAAATCCTTATGGAAACGATGATGATGATATGGGTGTCAAGAGGACTTTTACTCTTGCGTTTTAGGACTCACGATCGACACGGACGCGCATATACACTCGAATACTTTCCAAAACTTGGTACTGGGTACTTCTAGATGGAACTTTTACAAAACTGTTCAGTATATACTACACACATTCACATGGGCATTTGAACATATACTCAGATATATACACCACATGCACACATACACACGCACAGGAGAGAGCGACGAAAACGCGGCGCAGTTATGCTGAGGATAGTAAATTCTTGACTGTCGACTAAAGTGCCAGACACTAATGATAAGTGGTTGTGAGAATATACTTGTAGTTTCAAGGGTTGGCACCCTTCATGACGAGCGCCGTAGCTTGTACCGCCAATCAGCGAGCGGCTTCGTCTTGAGTACGAGACGCTTTGTACGCTTGCGCCTGTGTGCTTGTCTGGGTGGGTTTTTCCCGGTGGCTCCGCCCCGGTTTTATGCTGCTGCGCACTATATATACATATATGTATGTTTTTATATGTTCCACTCTGAGAGTATATATGTTTGTGGATGAGTGTGTGAGCTGTGAGAGTGATTGTATGTGTGTGTGTGTGAGTGTGTGTGTGGGTATATGTATCTTTTAGAGTTGCGCGCACACTCAGCCACGCACAGAGACGCAATGCGCGCATTAAATCGCGCCAGCGTCTTTAGTAGAGGGTATAATTTATTTCAGGGTTGTTATTGATATTTGCTGAGCGAGCGCGCACAGAGAATCTAGGATACTTATGCTGTTCAGCTTATGTGCTCCTTACACACATATACGGTGTTGTATATATATATATATATATATATAATACATTCACCTTTCAGGGCAAGCATGTAATTTTATAAGTATATATACAATATATTTATCTAAAGTATATAGATTTTAATATATATATATATATATATACTCAAGCCAAAACGTTGATATGCTTGTCAGGAAGATTAAGGATCGTGCAGGGATTTATGGCCACATTTCAGTTAATGAAAATATTTTACCGTTCAATATCCATTCAGCGCGTAGGGCTAGGGATTTGCGCTAAACACCCATCCAGAAAAGAAGAAAAACTTGTGACACAGAGACGCACACATACAGATGCGCGCACACACACTAACGCTTACATACACACGCATTCACATCAGAAAAGGTGTTGGAATTTATTTATATTGTATTAATAAAATAAGTATTAACAACAAAAAAAAACTCCGAGGTAATAATGATGGGGGATTATTATACGTTTGGTGGTATATATTTTATATAAACGTTATTATTTCTAAGTACATATATACACACACATATTATATATATATGTAATTTTTGGTATATACTTATACAAATGCGGTGTGCGTAACGATTTTTTCCGATTTTCATTTGCGGAGTGGAAAGCCTGCTCAGAGGCTCGGGATAATCAAGCGGTATAGGTTCCAGAGGGATCCACGCGGCATGCGGATTAACATATATACACAATTTGTACAAATATAATTTCATTGTATCACACACACACACACAAACATATATAAATAATGTTGCAATTGGAGTGTATGTATATACTCGGTTCTGTAGATACATTGAAATTCAGTGTTGTGTGTTTTTCTAGGGCTTATTTCGAGAGTACGCGAGTGCAGAGCGTCTAAGTGCAACTCTTCAAAATGAGAGTGTATTACTTGTATATAAATATAATATATACTAAATTTATATAAAATACGACTTTTGTTTGTACATAAAATTTAGTATTTAATATTAGTTATGTTAGCATAGAGCGAGGGATTTAGAACTGGTTTTATATCACTCAATGCACGGAGTGGCGGCAGAGGGACAGCTGGGTACCACACAGCTGAGGACGCAGTGCGTGATGGCGTGTCGTTTATATAGGAGTTATGCTTTTTTTGTATCTCGGGTATGGTCTTAAAGTCGATCAAAACTTGAAAAAATATGAATTTGATGAAATCATCCTGTAAAAAAGAAGACCAAGTTTGTATAATGTAAATATATGGTGTATTATATATAATAATACAAAGATATATATATATATATATATACATTTTTTTAAATATTTTTAAAATATTTTTTATGTTTATTGTCTGATGGATTGGTAAAACATTCTGTTTGACAAAATATTGTAATAAATAGTTGTGTTGTTTTTCTATTATTATGCGCACGCGTTTCTTTTTGGTTAACAGAAAAATTTAAAAATAAACATTTTTTATTGCAGAATATTGGAAAACTAAATTTTGAAAAAGGTTTTTTTTCAGTTGCCAAAGCAAATTTAATTTCATTAAATCCTATTTCATTTGATTGAATTATTTCTAAATAGATCTATGCTGAAGTCCAGAAAACAGACGAACATTCGTTCAAATTTTACCAATGTTGGTCTACTATAGAGTAAACACCGCTCAAATATAGGCAAATGATGATCATGAAACATGATCGTCCGTAGTCGTTAAACATGTTCGTCCGTAGTCAATTAAACGTCATAAAGGCAAAATGAAAGCTCAAGACGAATATTTGCGAATGTTTGTGAATGTTGATGAATTATTAGACGATTTTTAGCTTTATTTATTCGTCTACTACCACGATTTATGTATTTAAAAACTATAAAACTATATAAACTTAAAAACTATAAAATATAAGGTTATATATTTAGCAATGATATTCCTTGTAATTCGGCGCATAATATATTGCTTATCTAGAGTATGGCTGTTTTCAGCATATAGCTCCAATCTTTTCACGTTCGATTTGTATGAAAAACTGAATTTTTGTTACCAAAAAAGTGCATTCTTCTCACAAAAAATTAGTGAGAAGAACGCACTTCAGAGTGTGCATTCTTCTCACCTTTTAAATAATGTATTTTCACAAAAAAAAATAGTTTTGTAAAGAAACGCGTGAAGTGCATTCTTGTCACTGTAAGAAGAATATTTTGGCTGTAATTTCGATTTCATATATGGCGGCAATGACTGTTTTCTCAAAGCGTCTAAAGTGCATCTTAGCGCCTCTTCTGTAAGAAATGTTTTAGGGATAGTGCAAGTTGTCCATATTATGAAAGGGTGCGGTAGAGCTTTACCTTAACAATCTCCCATTTTGAATTGTTTTTGGTGGTTATTTGTTTAAGAGAAAGGAAATTCAAAGACGAAAAAAATGAGTCTATAATTGTTTGTCGTGTACAATTTGTTACAATTTGGTGTTTACAATGGGAACAGGCAAAACATACATTGTAAAAATCTCCCATAATTTTTTTCGCTTTGTGTTTTTGATATAATTGTTGTTGTTTACTAAAAAAATAGTTATGGCGTCGACTTCATGCCTCCAATTTTTATTGTAAAATGTAAAATTTTAGGGCAATTGGCCTTTGTCAGTACATTCTTTATATTGTTATTTTGCAATAATTTAGTTTTATAAATTTATTTTTTGTTTATTATTGACATATAAATATTAATATAACATTGACTGCATGAAATTGATCAATTGACTATCAGTTGACTATAAAAAAAGTTATGCGTCTACTGTTATATTTGTGAATTGGACTACAGTCTAATTTTGTAACTCGACTTGGCATAATGGTGAATCCGAGACTGGCAATTTTGTTAATCATCTATACATCAGATCAAATCTAATCTCATATTTTAATCCTCATTTATTTGTATTTCATTTGTATGTCATTGATATATAATGTATTGTCTACGAAATGAGAAAAATGAGAAATGCTTTTCAATTAGTGGGTGATGATCTAAATCGTCGTGACAAAAATGTCGTGGCCTAAAACGTCGTGATACAAATACGTCGTGGTATAAATCGTCCATCTATTTTATGATGCTATAAATGCTCTAGAGAACTATTTCTCTTCCTATGTCCGCGGTTTTCATGGGTTTGTTATCCTAAAGAATATTATTCGGTTTCTAAATTTTGTTTTTATACAAAAAAAGACAAAAAATGTTAATAAAATGTATATTTTCAGAAACTATGTCGTGTTTCTCAAAGAATTTAAATCTAGCAATCGTATCTCATCAGATTTTTTGTTTTTTTTTATATTATAAAAAAGTGCGCGCGGTAGCGCGCTATTGAATACTAAGCAGAATGGTAGCAAAAAACAAGTGCGAGACTAGCAAAATTCTGAAATATCATTTAGACGTATTAGATGTTTTTGGCTACGACGTTTTTGCCACGATGTTATAGTGTAGAACCAAAATAGTGGGTACAAAAATTACATTATATTCCTCTTTTTCAATCTTTAGTATTTAGAATTTAGGTTCGGGAGGAGAAATCAAATGTTCTCAGATCTTGTATCCTAGACTGCACTTTTTGTCAATGCCTCAGCACAAAAAAAAACAATAATTTTCCATCGTTCACACGACTTTTTATTTTAATAAATTTTAAAAAAGGTAGACTGTACATTCAACTTATACAAGCAATATAATAAAGCTTTTTGATCCCGTCTACATTCTGCCCGATAGACACAGCGGCTGAATAAATGAAACTTCGTTGCTATTTCCTGAAGATTAGACGCAAGAAATTTGTAGACGGACCTCTTTTTTCATGAAAAACAGTGTCTCGATCAATAAACCAAATTTTTATTCAGTTGGCAACTGGTTTTTTCTCAAAATTATATTCAATTTAATTTTTTTGAAACACATATTTTAATGAATTTTAAAATAAAATTCGAAAAAACCGTCCTGTAAAAAATATTAATCGCTCCTATGATTAAATTTTTCTTGCTTTTAATATATATGCACATTTTTAGCATAATATAATAAATATCTAATATCATTTGGATTTTATACATAAAATATTAAAAAACAATTTTGTTTTAAATGTTCAAAAATCAATTTATGTGGTAACGTAAATTATTTTTTATTGTTCAGTGGATGTAATTGGTATGCATGTATGTGTGTATTGGTAATATTGATTCCTGCTTCAAATATCAAATGCGATATATTATAAATCAATGCTCGTGACAATTGATTGACAAATTATAGATTCAATGTGTCAATCGCGGGTTACAGTTAAATTACATCGTGTCTGTCAAACTTGTGACTCGACTGTAAAAATCGTGATTTCACTTTATATTTGTGATTTAATGACTGACATATTTTAAAATTAGATACTATTTAATTATTGATTGATTCAGTAACTCAGCTACTTTTGAATTATGGACTCAATCTCGGAAGAGTCGATTATAATGTAAAATTAGAAAAATTACAGCATATTTCGAGACTTGTCTGTTAATCTATACTATATTCATGAGTTATAAGATATATAAGTTTTTTTAAATGGCTTTAATTTTAAATTCATAGAAGCAAAAAAAAAACCATTTGATCTTATAAAAGGCGAGACTTTCGAAGTCCAGATTTTGACATAATTTGCTGAGGGTAATTAAAACTCAAGAGTGTAGACCTACAGTTTATTACCGTTTGGCGCACCGGTCACGCGAACATTTATGGGTTTGCGCACGATTGATAAAATAATACCTTTCCAAAAATTCCGCGCTCAAGCGATCTTTCTGTACCAAGTCACTCTGCGTATATTCCCATTTTTTATGCATACAACCCCAAAATATCGTATATTCTAAAAAAAAACTCATCAACCTGCAAAACTTAGTGCCAATTCAAAAATGGTACTTTACTTTTCAAGTAGTTTATAGTTATTACTTGTAAATACACATTAAAATAAAATCATAAATATGCTTTATAGAGTGATAAATTCTTGTAATTATATGCAGGAACACGGGTATTTCCAATATTTAAATAACGGTGATAAATGGTTTGCCGCCACAGGTTATTTGGGAAAACTTAAAGTTTTAATGATGTCGTGTTTATTTAGTATTTAGGGCTCGCGCACGCTTCAACGACAGGTAAATCCAAACAGATTTTGCAGATAATATTCTGTAATTATTCTTTTTTGAATTATAACAAACAAAACAGGCTTATTCGTTTTGGATTGTTTCCTTGATTTGATTTGACTATATCGGTTCTTTTTTTAAATCGAGCTTTTATTATAATTTAGATAGAATTTTCAGTAAATAATCGAAATTTCTGGTTTAATTATAGTTTAATCAAAAATAGGGGTATTTTTAACTTAGTTTAACTGTCTACGGTCCAAGAAAAGACCGGTCCGGTTAAAAAGAATTTAAATTCTAATATGTTGATTTCTTTTCTGTTAGTAAAAATGGCACGAAGCGCCAAAAGAAAATGGAGCGGTAGCGCGCTAAAGAATTTAATTTACCAAAGAAAGAAGAGAAATGTTGTGGATTGCTTGTCTTTTGGCAAGCTTCGCAAAATCGCAAAAAAAAGCAAGCAAAATTTTTAGCAAAAAACAAGCAAAAGACTAGCAACAAGGAAGACTGAACTATTCGTAAAATGTCGATTTTCTAAAGATAGTGTGGGCTAATAGCATCGGCCGTAAAATACCTATCAGCGTACAGGCTCTCATTTGAATCTCTTAAATTTTTGTAGTGCAACATCTTTCCCTTTTGCACAATAAATTTGTATTTTAATTTCATTAGAATTAGAATTATAATTTTATTCAATCACAGAAAAGACATATTTATGTATTGTATATATATGCTTCGATATATGCAATCTTTTACATTATTTTATATAGTCGTGCAGCTCGACTCGACTCGTATAAGGGGTGTGAAAAATCATGTATCCAGCCATTGTTGAAAACTGATATTTCAAAACCAAAGACAGCACCAACAGCAAAAATAACAACAACAACAGCACACAAAATCACGGTGCGCTCTGTGTAATGGCATGTAGTTGGGTATAGTTTATATCCGGTCTTTGCGTAAAGGTATAATACATTATATAATTGTTATATATACATGTGTTTCTCTCTCTCTGTCTTCCCCTTGGAATATTATACAGTGAGGGATGTGTTCGATTTTTCGTATACCTTGTGTAATGTCATGTATATATAGCACAAAGTGGTGGTAATGTATGTCAAATGCGGCCGTGTTTCGTCATGCTTATTATCAGGCCTCTCCTCAGTATATATAAATATATATACATCGGGTTCTGATGGTAGTATATTCATGTATGTGAAATAGTATATATATATGTATGTGAATGTATGTGTGTGTGTTATTGATCGTACTCGAATTCTGAATTGTGAATTCTGTGTTTGAACATGAAATTATATAATGTACGAGTATGTCAATTACTCGAGATTTCGCACATACACAAACACATACTTTTAGAGCATATCATCCAAAGCGGAACTAAACAGTGCACACACTCACACTCACACGCACAGCACTCTGTCCGAACATGCACTTTCAAAACGTGTATGTATATATATATATATATATATATATATATATATATCCATTGTGTTGCGATGGGCACATATACGTTTTGCGGATGTGTTTGGACATGGTTTTGCCGCTGCCGCGTTTTATTGACGTCAAATAACGCAACACGCACACAATGGAAATAGGAAAATGACGTTTCCGATTTTCAGGATGTATGTGCCGCCGCTTATTGTTCGATGGTCGAGTGATTAATGCGACTTTAAGTGCATTTGAATTTGCCGCTTTTAGTTGCTGATGAAGTTCCTTGTATATGGGTTTATATGGCATTCATGTCTATGTTTTTTGGACGTTAAAAGCTCTTCTATATTTTAAATAAAAACAGAAGAATTCTTGTAAAAATCGCATTTTATTTAATCTTGAAAGATGGCAAGAATTTTGGGAATTTTGCGAAAGAATAGATTTCAACATAAGAAGAAAACCTTCTATATAAAAACAAGGCTTGACAAGTACAGACTAAGTCAGGGATAAAAAGGCCAACATTATCGATATGAGTTTGCTTTGTGCATTTGAATCGGAAATATAAGCATTACTTTTGTGATAACTCAGGCGGTGACAGGCAAACTATACCTTGTAAAAATCTCCCAAAATCTCTTTTCTCTCTTCTTCTCTTGTGTTTTTGTTA
>JAAAKO020006649.1:0-19458 GCA_010015015.2 Bolitophila cinerea | reverse complement strand
AAATAAATAAAATATAAATTAAAATAAACGAATTGACAAATATATGGATCTGGTCATATTTACGCAGCAGCGTCTTCATCATCTTTAATAGCTTCTAAAAATAAAAGTTTTATATTTCTAGATATTAAAATAAAAAAAAGTGACAGCAACACCAAATTTATGTGTAAAATCACAATAAAACCGACAAAAACGGCAGTTTTAAAGTTTGTTTGGATATTTAAAATTGACGGTTTTAAAGTAAAACCCTATAAAAGGATGAATTCTCATAAAATTCAGTTTACCGGACTGCAGCCTTTCCCCTTAGATTAGGATTCTTCTTCAACATTTAAACATTTCATTTTTTTAGCCACTTGCAGTTATAGGACTAATGTTTGAATTAAAAAAAATACTGTCAAGCAATTATTTTATTATTTCGCAATTATTTTCTTATATTGTGTAAATAAATAACATATTTTGTTACTATTAAATCTGCACGTCCCATTTTGATTTTCGCAATTTCCAGCAGCCCAGTTTTGTGATTTTAATGTAAAAATAAGTTGCGTCAAATTAGTCTTGTTAGTCCTTTGAAAAAAAAGAAGGATGTGGATAGTACCCGTATAACATTCTGTGCACGCAATAGATTTGTCGACACAATTTACCTGTACATTCATTCAGGTTCAAATCGCTGTTTTGTTTTTTTAAAAACAAGATTCGCACAAGCGTCAAGCCGAGCAAATAAAAATAGTCACAAATAATAAAGAAGATAACCATATAATATTACAACGATCTTCACGGAATAAACACAAACAACAACAAAGAAAATCAACAGATATTTAATATAAGTACTCATATTTTGGATTTATGGACCTGCTACTATAAAAACATGAATATATTTTTTTATTTATTTAAAAATTCCTTTTATGCACGCAGGAGCAGATTAGAATCTAAAATTCAAATGTTACGCTGAGCAGAGGCATATACGTGCGAATTATATACAATGCAATATGCGTGCAGTATTTGCAGTGTTTGCATGCGAACTGCGCCGGGCGCATACGTCAAGCTTGAATGCAGCTTGCACGGAAACGCCTCTTTTTTATCCGTGTTGACTGGACTATTATTAAAAAACGCAATATCTATATAAGTACATGGCTTAGTTTTAAACATATGTATTTCTTATCATTATTGCATCGGTCAAAAAGTCATGAGGCTAATAAAATATATGTTAAAATTTCATGACATTTCTCATATCCCATTAGTTTAGAAGTTACTGTAGTCTAAACGTTTTGCTGCACGCAAGGTTAAGGTGCAGCATGCGTGCACCTTACGTGAAAACGCAAGACCGAGGTGAGGTGAAGTTTTAGTACGATTTTTCCACGTATTCTTCACGTAAACACGGTACAGCCCTAGTGCAAAAATTGCACGCAAAGTCAATTGAGTGCATCTTGTGGCTTGTGCCTGGTTGTTTTAGTTAGTTTGCACGCTTTTTTGCGTATTTTTATTTACATGTTTTTACAAAATCATCGATAATTGTCCTAAAATAAAAAAATATATAAACCATTTTCATTGAGTTTTGCAAATATTTTAATTCAGTTTTATATATAAAAAGAAAATAGTTTTATATATAAAAGAAAACCAAATCATTTAAAAAACCTTTTTAGTTTTCTTTAATTCTTGTTAATTTGGTTTAATTATTCTCGCCAATTAGCTATAAATAAATAAAAAAAAAATAGATTCTTGATATTATAATAAACATTTAAGCCGATTTATATAGTACAAATTTTAAAACTAGATGAATTCTTGAAGATTGAACTGGCATTAAAACTCATTTCAAACTTACATTAGAAGATCCGCCCGTCTCTGGTGATATGGACAACATCCGTGACTAATCCATCCAATAGTAGTGACACTTGACAACAGAGAAGAAGAAGTGCTTTTTAATCAGTCTTTTCGTTTGTTTTGTTTATTTGTTTTATGTTTACTATTTTACTTATTTTTATGATTTAACTTTAAAATCGGTAATAAAATAAAGCAAAGTTAAGAAAGTGTTGATTGGTTGCTTGTGTGTTTAAGAACTATTGCCCAGGAAATTCTTGGCCCGGTACAATATGCATAATATTGTGGTACACTTAAAGGAAGAAGTTATCGACGATTTAACCGACCCAGCAGGTATAGAGATTGACAGTAGTCAGTCGATACTTCGACTTGACGATGATTGCATTCGATATATTATTGATCTGCTTAATTTAAAGGATAATCTTTGCCTGAGTAAAACCTGTTTGCGACTCAATGCAATCGTCAAGAGAACTTATCATAAGTATTCCGAAATTTATTTATCTGCGGATGATACATATACTCCATCATGTGATTCAAATATTATTATTGAACTTTTACTTTCGGAAATTGGCGATTACGTACATTTGCTAAAAATAAGTTTTATAAAAATGAACTTCAACACAGAAACCGATCAATCGGCTTACGTTATGCGTACGATATCAAAATACTGTCCATATTTGAAAACTTTGGAATTAGATAATTTTCAAACTATGAAGTTAGACCCTGGAAAATCTCTGGAGATGGAAGACATTGAATTAAATCGTGAATTAGAAAGTCTGAAACTGAAAGATTGCACTGATGATACTTTTAATTTTTTTTCTAATACTCCATCTAAATTGAAATCATTTAAAGCATATGTTATAGTTATGATTACACATTTAATCTAATGAAGTACATAAAACCATTTATTACATGTAATCCTTATCTCCGGATCTTGTGTTTTGGAAATATTAAAACGGATCGAGACTTTTTCAAATGTTTGGGAACATATTCTACATTTTTGGAGCATTTAGAATGTGGCTTGCCAGATGATATAGATGATCAATCTATCGAAGACGAAATTATCGATTGTTTGACAAAGAAGGACCATCTTAAGAAACTGATTCTGCATACAAACAGAAATCACGACCGTTTATTACTTTCGTTGAGTCAAAATAATAAGAATTCTTTGGAATTTCTAGATTTGTACTCAATAAATGATCCAGCAGGTGCAATAATTGGTTTACACAAACTTTCTATTTTAAAAATTGAAAATATTACGAATTGGCAATTACGTCAAATTGCCGATGTGTTACCATCACAGTTAAAGAAAATAGAAATAAAACGGTGCGACCAGATAAACGACGAAAGTGTTATTTATTTTGTTAATAAATGCCAAAATCTAACGAAACTGAAACTCGATTACGTTGTTCTGTTAACCAGACGCACAATAGATGGATTAGTTAATATACTCGAAGAAAACTTAGATCGACCTAAGCTTTTGTTTGAGTTTACATTCGAATATGAATTTACAGAAAGTCATAGGAGAATGGTGGGTTAAACTATGTTTTATAAAATATGTATGTTTATTTAATTAAATTTAATTTATATTTTCAGGAAAAAGCCGCCCATGATGCTGTGAGCTGTCGTGTCGAATTCATAACTTATGATTTATTGTTAGAATTAATGAATAATTATTAGATATTATAGTAACATATTATGGACACATATTAACTATATAAATACATTTACAGAGAATCCTGGTTATTCATTTAAAATGGACAACTCAAATAAAAAGACCCTCTTATAGATATTGTAACGGGAACAACTTCGACAGGACCCGCATTTCCCTTGCCTGGCAGACAGCAGCGGATCGGCAAGATGACTCTCCAGGGATTTTACCCAAGACAAAGACACAAAACGCATACTTTACATTAAAAAACACCGAACACTAAAACAAGAGCTGGTCTCACGCCGGATCATGACCCGTCCCCAAGGTCCTTGATTCAGTAAGGAACCATCCGAGAGCCAACCACTTGGCCTTTCGAAGTGTTTAATAGATGCTTTAAAAGACGCTTACGCAAATTCAACTGAAGCAATTACAGAGCGCGATCCTCTAACTCGGCCGGAGTTCCGATGTCGGTCGGTACAACAATCTTTGCGCAATGACCGTTTGTTATGAAGCGATCCGCTAACGCAATCGGAACGATTAATCTACAAACTATGCAGAGCAAATACACCGAATTACATCACGAAAATGCTAGACTCATTCCTCTCTGATCGAACTTTCTGCGTCTCTCTACCCGGAGCGACCTCTAATACACACGCAATACCAGCTGGAGTTCCACAGGGCTCAGTACTAAGCCCGATGCTATATAATATCTATACAGCCGATATTCCCACACCTAAATATTGCAAGATCGCAACATATGCGGACGACACTGCTGTTTTTTCTTCTAGTGTCTGCTCAAACGCCATCAGCAGAAGAATCTGCAAAGCTATGATCACTCTACAGAGATACTTCGAAAAGTGGCGAATCAAAGTGAACTGTGCAAAAACGCAGGCAGTATTTTTCCCATTTCGTAGAAGAGCAAAAAATCGACTCACTCACCAACTTAACCATCAGGGCCAACCTATATTGTGGCAGAAATCGGCAAAATACCTTGGAATCGTCCTTGACGAGAACCTCACCTTTGCTCACCACACTAACCAAAGCATTGAAAAAGATGGAATGCTAGCTAAAGTGCTGTATCCATTCACGGCCAGGTCATCACAGCTATCACTAGATAACAAATTACTAATTTTCAAAAGTATTGTGCGACCAATGCTAGTTTACGGCTGCCCTGTGTGGAGACACATGGCAAAATCTCACTTCCGCCGCCTTCAAACAGCGCAAAATAGATCACTAAAAAGGATGCTCGGAGTGCCACCCTGGTACAAAACATCAAGACTAAATAAGAGAACAAAGATAGAAAGTCTACAAACGTACATAGAACAAACAATAATATCTCGGTTCGAGGAAAGAACTGCTAACTCTGACTACCAGCTTATCCGTGACGTCCTGATGCAGTAGAGATTCCTATGCTTTTCTAAAGCCCCAAAGTGTTTGTCCTTTTTATTTTAATTTTTAATTTTTCTGTCATACCATGAGGGTTTTTTTTCATCTCAGGCATTTTCCCTCAAGCCACTTTTGTTCAAATTTTCTGATAACATTACAAACCTAATTCCCATATCAGCTGTACAGCTATCATATAGCTAACCTCTGAAAAATATTGTCAAACCAAATTGCATAATTATTTGAAATAAATGCCTTTTAAAAAAAAAAACATAGTTATAGAGAGGTACAGATATTGCAATATGCTGATGATGTTGTAGTCTACGCAAGTGGATCTAGTGGAACAAATAAACTGGACCGGTGGTACGAAAAGTTAGGCCTTAGTATATCAGAAACATCTCTATAAGATTGACAATAAAAATGCAAACAATAAACCAGACTTATTGCTTCAAATACTTGGTAATTTTTTTCGACTCTAAATGTATATTTAACAACTACGTAGAGGATGTAATAAAAAAGTGCACAAAGCGCATAAACTTTATGAGATCAATAAGCGGCGATGATACTATTATACAAAGCAACAGTTCGATCTGTGCTGGAATATATATAATATATAATCGATAAAATCCATTATCTATAGAATAGAATCGATTCTGTATGAATCGTGATTTTGAAGAATCGATTTATAATCGGTTCTTTTATCACCGAATTGTGGCTGCTATGCTGTATGTGTAAATCCTATTTTGCCTGTGTTAAATGGTGCCGTACATGTACGGCAAAACGTCATGAGTCGGTCGAGACAGCTCCTATAACAATTATAATCGAATCTTCTAGTCATAAAATTATTACACATCACTACAACAGCAAGGCCTACTGTGGCTAAACGATTACACGGCCGCACAATGAACATTGAATAGCCCTCTACGGCTCAACAAAAAGTGCCAATTTGGCCATCTGTGACACATTTCCGCTCTGATTACACGACGGGGCTGTGCACTGCCCGTTTAGAGACATCTTAAGCACCGATATTTTTCCGTAAACAAAGCAAGTGATTTGTAATGCAAAATCATCGTGCGTTTTATTAATAAAAAACCAAGAGGACTACATTATAAAAGCCACTCTATCTGTTTTCTTTCATTTCAATTTGACACCTGTTGTTTCTACAAACCATCCTCACATAATTACCAACAAAAAACCAAAAAAAAAAAGTAAATTCGTCGAACCGTTCATTAGGGGCCGTCCTTATATTAAGTAACTCTAAATATCGAATTTTTGACTCCCCTCCCCCATCGTAACACAACCGTAAAAATATTGTGACCTCCCCTAAAATTACTTAACAAAACCCTTAACTTCCCTCTAAAAAAATCTAAAAAACAATTCTGAATAAGAAAACAAATCTAAATGTTTAGTATATGTATTTATTTACAGTTATAAATAATGATCACTTTGTTTGTAACCATTTTTGGTATTAATATTATAATATAATAATATTGTATTTAATAAATTTAAATGTGTGTGTGTAGTAAAGATGCAATAGGTAATTCAATTTTCAGATATGCTACATCCTCTACAGTTATGCCAAGCCAAGATAACTTGTTGTGGGATTGTTTTTTTGTATCGCGAACTGCAATATTGCGCATTAATAATTATTTAAAAAAAAAATTAAAAGTCTTATGGTAATCTGTCACATTATCCATTTACGATTAGGATTTATTATTTATCTATACTTTCATTTGGATAGCTGTTATTCAATTTAAAAAAAAACCTTATTACTTTGCAACAGTAAAAATTGATCAATTTCAATTTTAGTTCAATTTCTTTTTTGTTAGAATTTTAATATTGATAAAAGGTATGTATTATTTTGTTAGGTTTCTCGGAAGACCACAAAATCACAATACAAAAATGTTCTATTGACAGTCTAAATATGTATATTGTATAAGCATATACGGTCAGTTCACTTACGGTTCTTTCCTCTGAGGAAACGCACATTCACTCCTTCACAAACACAATCGATTTATTCAGTATTCAGTAATTATCTAGGAATAATAAAATAGGAAATTATAATAAAATACAAAACAAACAAAAAACTTAACACACTTGAGCAGATAATTCTAATGCGCGTTCACTCTTATCATTTTATCATTTGTATATCTGTCACACACGCACAATCACTGCGCTTAGTATATTATTTCTATAAATATAGTTCATTGACTCGATTCTTTGTTTTAATAAAAATAAAAATATCACTACGCTATAACCAGGGGCTCGTCGTCATCGAATCGCGGTGCCTCATGGTGATCTTCGTCATCAAGGGCATCTCCGATGCGAGTAGCACCCGTTTTCGAATCATAGTGTGAGTTCGCAAATCGTGAAAACGAATTTGCTAGTCGACGATGACGTTGTACAAGATATACAATGACCATCACCAAACCAATCACCAAAACGATTGGCACGATTACTATCCAAACCGAAGTCGTTGTGGGCAAAATGTTTGCGAACCAGGCGTCTTGCTGAATTTCAATGTGTTCTAATTCGCGGATTGCCGAAACGAAACCCTGCATTAAAAAAATTTTGGTTAGAATCAGCGATTCAAAAAAAAACAATTGTAAGAACTTACGTTTTCCGTTTTAATTCGCACGCCCATCGTAAACACTTTTCCGCGCGATTCAGCTCCACCCAAATCACTAGGTTGGACGAAAATTGGTGGAACCTTGGACTCAATCGTCAATAACGGTGTAATGCTATCATTCATTCCCATACCAGGCATAATAACTAGTTCATACACAAACCTAAATTCAAAACAAACAATCAATTAAAATTAAAATCCTTAAAGCGGTTTAATGTTTGTACTCACTTCTGTACTTCATGCGTAACTTCTCGCCAGTACACAACATATGTTCCGTTCTTTTCTGGAATAACCTTGAGTTGTCGTGGAGCGGGTAGCGCAGGAGCATAAACCTTCATTGCAGTTGGCTCGGCCGTTCTACTGTCCGTTGAAACGCTTACATTAAACACGGCTCCGTCCAAAATTTTGTGAAATGTGTGTGTCATAACTTGTTCGCTAGACGATTTCAACTCTACGGTTGACGAAATATTGTGATTAAGCTCTGTCAGTGTAACCAGGTAAGTTGTATTTTGACCGGGTATTGGGCAACTATGCTCCCAGGTGACTGTCATCTCTTGCTTTTCAGGTTCCAAGCTAACTTTTAGATTTTTCGGTTTGCCATCCTTTTGCACTTCCGTTTGCAATGAAACCGGATTACGATTAAGTGGACCTGGACCAATTGGACCAACGATACCAACGCTTATCACATACGATGTACATGGATGTAATTCCGTAAGTTGAACAGTAGTGTTTTGTGTTGTCAAACGGGGCTCTAGACATTAATAAAAAATAAATAAAAAGTTATTTTAGTTTTTAATAGATAAAACATACTTTCAAAGAGCTCAGTCAATGTAGTGCCGTAATATACGCCATATGTAAGCGGTTCCTTTGCAGTACTCGTTGGTTTAGACCAGCTCAACGTAGTTGAGTTTAAAGTGTGTACAATGGAGACGTCTGGCACCTCCGGTAATGGTTTATCGGCTAGTAATACAGAAATTGACGAGAAACGGCCATAGAAAGTTTTAAAGTGCGCAGACACCCTAACATTGATGTTAATTCCAGGCACAAGATTATTTAGTTGCGCAGTTGGTTTGTTTACTCGTTGCTCTGGTAGTTTAGGGTACGGATGCGGAAGAACAGGTTGAACAATGTACCCGTCGACACCTTTGATTGGTGTCCACGAGAGTACAATATAATCTTTTCCAATGTCTGTTGTCTGCAAATTGGTAAGTCTGTCTAAATTAGAACTATCGTCGAAAAATAGTCTTTCCAGTTTTGAGCTTGGTGACTCGTTCTTAGAGTTTCGAGCACGAACCTAAAAAAATAAAATATAAAAGACTTATAAAATACTGGAATCGTAATCGATTTACTCACCCAAAATGCGTACGTGGTGTTTGGTTCAAAATTTGACTCTATTTTAATGGAACGTTCGTCGGGGCTCACTTTCAAAGAATTGGCTGGCTGTACAAATAATGTATGTACACTGTAATACACTGTGTACTCTTTTAATATGCCAAAAGTTTCTTTGGGAGGATCCCAGCTAACCAAAACTCGTGATCCATTCAATTGTTTTACATTAACGTTCAGCGGTTCGCTCGGAACACCTTCGGATGTCGTGACATTAATGTACAAATATGGTGGGTCTACGTGAGACTGGCCCTTCACGCGCACATACACAGTTACATTGTAAGTGGTATACGGTTTTAGCTGTACAAACCGATGTTCGGTATTCTCAATCCAGCTGGTATGATTTGTCCAGGAATTTGTGCCGTCCACTGCTGATATCGTTGGCAAAAACTCAAATACTTTACTATCGCCAGTTGGCATATACCAGAAAATCAAGAAACTTGTAGCATTTAATGTGCGCTTGTATGGAAACAAAAATCCGACCTGATAGACACGTTGTGTAACGTTACAGTTCTCCTCATCGAAACCACTGTAACAGTCATTTTTACCATTGCACAGTTTAGACAGTGGCATGCATGTGTAGTCACACAGGAAGTAGCCTACTTTACAAGTTACCGGGTCATCGTCATTTCTAAAAAAAATAAAAATAAATTAAAATATAATTGGCAATATAGTTTTTACTGTCTTACTTAATAGTTTTGTTTTTATTGCAATCATTTTCATCACTACCGTCCACACAATTCCGGACGCCATTGCAGTACTTGTCAAGAGTCAGGCAAACACCATCACTGCGACATCTAAAATTCATTATTTTTCAATTAATATAAGGAAACATTTTTTTAATAAATAAATAATTTACTTGAACATTCCAATGCCACACATTTTTTGGTCTGGACAATGTTCTTCATCTTCGGCTTTTGGGCAATCAGGATAACCATCGCACACAGATGTTTTTTCTATGCATTGTCCAGAGTCACACATAAGCTGATTCACGGAACATTCTGGCATCGTTGTTGTCGGTTTAACGGTTGACGTTGAAATAGCATTCGGAGAATTATCACATCCCAACTCATCACTAGTATCACCACAGTCATTGACGCCATCGCACTTCCACCAGTATGGTACACATTTTCCGTTGCCACACTTGAACATCCAGTCATGGCACGTTGGCATAATATTTTCGGTACGTGGTGGCACAGTGGTTACAGTACAGTTTTCCTCATCAGCTCCATTTGAACAGTCAGCGTCTCCATCACAATACCATGTATTAAATATGCAACGTCCATTGCCACAGTTAAACATCCACGGATCGCATTTTTGAATATCACAGTTCTCCTCATCACTGTTATCACTGCAGTCCTGTTCATTGTCACAACGCCAGTTTACCGAGATACACTGACCGTTACTCTTACAACGAAATTCTTGATCTTTGCATGTAATCGTTGCTGGATTTGGACTAGAGCAATTCTTTTCGTCCGAGTGATCACGACAATCGTCTTCTCCGTCACATACCCATTGCTTATTGATACAACGACCATTTCCACACATAAACTCATTTGATTTGCAACCATGGAAATTACACAAAACTTCATCACTTCCATCGTCACAATCACGATCATAATCACATTTAAAGTACTCTGGAATACATTTTCCATCGGACTTGCAAGAGAACATATGTGGAGGACATGGGTGCTTCGAATTAGGACATTCGGATTCATCAGAATTGTCACCACAATCATTTTCATCATCACAACGATACAACGATGGTATACACATTGTATTGTTGCACGTAAAGAATCCTGTAGCACATGTATTCTCAATTTGCGGACATGTTTTATTGGCAAACGGTGTTTGAGAACCGGGACACAAACATTCACCGTTCGGAGACATTTTCATAACATCTGGACAAAGGCATGTGTACGACGCTTTTGGAGCACCCACACAAATGTGCGAACAGTTATTTGACTTGGCACATGCATTTGTACCACTTTGAATGGAGTGTGCATAAACCTTAAGATCCATTAGACTTGACATATTTCCAGCAACGGATTGAATCATTATACCATGATCTTTGTCAGCCGAAAACACAGAGTTAAGTTTCCAGTCGTCCCAGTACATTAAATCTTTGTAAACACCAACTGCAAATGGATGTGCCACACGTGAATCTTGCTCAAGCACTTTCTGGAATACCTTTCCGTGTAAATCACAGCTAGCTATGTAATCCTTACTTGCGTCAACCCAGTATACACGTTCGGCAATGTAGTCAATGGTGATTCCATTGGGCCAAACGATTTGTGGTTTTGTAAACAGTATCCGGATATCGGTTCCATCAAGATTTGAACGTGAGATCGATGGTTTTGTTTGACTCCAATCCGTCCAAAATAGATACCCCTCAATCGGATGTACGACTATACCTCGTGGTTTCGACAGGTTCTTAGAGTCAATAATCGTTTTTCGAACTCCATGTTTTCCCCTGGAATCATGTGATGTTTTCAATGCTTCAATTTTCAAACGAGTTCCATCCACAAAGAACAACAATTCAGAAACCCAATCGTATGACATTCCCTCGACAGATGCCAAATCACTTTCAAGTAGAATTTCTGCTGACTGGTTACCATTTAAACACTGACGCCCGATTTTATCCATGAGAATATCCGCCCAGAAAACACAATTGTTTTTTATGTCAAATTCAATGGCAATTACATTGCGTAGGCCAGCAATTGGAAGTACCTCTTTCTTGCCGGAAGGAATTTCAATGCGCGACACCTTATCGCGCTGTGCTACAATCAAAAAGTCGTTAGGCTGTGCGAATGGACATGGTGTTTCCTGTGGTAGGTACTGCGAGGAGAATCCTTCCTCGCATACATCGCCTTCGATCAAACGGTAACCTTTAGTACGATTGTAAAACTCGCCTGGCTTACACGAGTCCGGAATGCGGTACGGATCGTAGTTCAATGTCAAACGATTCCGAATACATGGTGAATTGACGTTCTCTCGAGAAAATCCATAATCACATTCGAAATCCCAGAGGCTACATTGACACACTTCGGTGCGCATTGGTCGTTCATAGTTCATGCCGTTAAAGCATTTTGAGTGCGTTGCACGGCGCTGGTACGTCTCTTGTAGTCCCAGGACACACGGCATAATTGAGTCTCCCGTTTGTGATCCAGGTGACCAGAATTTGTAATCGTCTGTTGTACAATTGTACTCAAATGCATTCTTTAAATCAATTTTAACCATCAGCCAACGGTGCTCTTGTGGCTCTGAACCGAAAAGTGTAAAAATAGTCGAATTTGTGTTGGGTTCAGTCATTAAACCGTATACCTTCAATTCGGTTGAGTGGAATGGATATTGTGTCCATTTTTCACCTTCGTCGATCGAGTACAGTATCTTATTAGTTTCACCCTTTGACTTAAAGTACTTAACAGCAACTAAAACACCACCATGATCACCATAGTTAAAGAAATGGAAGTTTTTAAGAATCTGTTTCCATGTTTGGCCAGCATCACGACTTATGAACACGCATGGATGACCTTTCAAGGATTTTCCAATAACACCGGTCGCCATAATAACACCCGGTGCCGATTTTGAGCTCATAATTGTGACGGATCTCGTCACAGGATAAAGGTTACTAAACTTTTGTAGCAAATGCAGACTACAGTCCTTGCTGGTGCAATTGATCGATTGTCCCTCATCGTTTACCAATGGAGCTTGTATAAGTTTCCAGGTGCTGCCGTGATCGAAGGTAATACGAGACTCAAGGTGTTCTGGTCCAATGGTATTATGGAACTTGGGGAACTGCGTTCGAGACACCTTCGAAGCAATGTATATTCCTCGCAAACCTTCAACTTTGTATAGATCAGTAAAAGCTCCGTCTGCGGTTTGTCTAAAAAATATATAATTTGTATTTAAACATATATATACGTAAAAAAATATTGAGTGATATTGTTTTAACTTACATTAGCCAACTATTTGTCCAGGTCAACTCCGGCACGTATGTAAATATATTCTCTAAACTGGTGACAAACTTAATTTCGGTCATATTGGCATTTGTCTCAGAGACGTACAGGTGAGATAAGACTTCGGTGTGTACGGCTGATACCATAATCCGCTTTCCTTCGACATCTGCAATGTGTAAACCCTAAACAATGTTCATATATAATTAGCATTGTAAAATAAATCGATTTTAAAACGGTTATATACCTTAATATCCAATTCGGTCTGGAAATCCGCCTTTACAAAAGGACTGCGTTTGTATGATATTAACAGTTCAGTGTTGTTTAAAACTCTGCGTGTAGCGAACATAAAATCCTTTTTTATATGAAAGTCCTGCACGTTTTCAATCAGTAAGTTGAATTTTGGCCAACCCTTGCGAGCCAAAGTAGATGCGTTTATGAACAAAATAGAAGATGTATCTAAAATATATAGTAAAAAATGTTTTAATATGTTATTAAAGGATATTTAAATAAATATATACTTGTGGGTTCTTTGCGTTCTACATATAAGTGGACTGGCAATCCTTCACCAGATGACCATACAAATGACTTAACGTTACTCTCGAGCATCGTAAATGAGTCCCCAAAGTCTACAGTGTAATATAGCTAAAAAAATACGAATCAAATAAGATTTTTGCGTGTTTTTTTGTTTTGTTTTTTTTTTAGACAAACCTTTCGTTCGGGATCCTCTTTGTCTAGCACTAAAAACGTTTTCTTGTCTGACTCAAAAAACGAAACATCCGATGGTGTAAAGTTGATCATATGACGTTTAAAAGTCTTTCCGAAATCTTCATTGGTAAAAATAGCCTTGTTACGTGGATCGGTAAAAACAATCTAAAAACATATACATATATAATTGGCTGACTTTTTTTAAACATTTTTTTATGTACTCACCGTATTAAAATTTGGATGCGTCATGAACTGATCAAGGGTTGAATTTATGTTGGTACCGTTCACTGGCACCTGAAACATTTCAGTCTTGTCCTGGAATGTATCTCCGTAATCGTAGGATATGTAGACTGACGAGGGTGACGGTGGAGCCATCAATTTCGGATCGTCTGCGGGACCTGGTGGTGGTTCACGTGCCAAACATATCATTACGTTGGTGCCTTCGCCAAGCCAGTGCACCATAAGCTGAGCGTGTGAGTCGTTTAAATGGTTTATCTATATAAATAAACACATATTAATAAAGTTTTTAATTGTATGAAGATAAATATAGATATTATATCTATTTTATAATTCTATGCCTTGTCTATTAATTGTATTAACATATATTTTGTTTTAATCAGTAACTCATAATGTTTATTATAAATGTATTTAACCATTTAACCTAATCCACATTTTAAGGCAGTTTATACGATCTAATTCAGGACAATCCATAATTTTACTGAGGACGTTCGTTATCAAGTCAACTGTAACTATTATTTTAAGAAGAAAAATAATTTTATTTTTCAGCCCATTCTACAGCCTATTTAAAAAAAAACATTTGTTTGATCCTTTCATATTATTAAAATAATATAAATCGTCAGGGTTAAGACCGTCATTAAAAACGGAAATAATCAGAAACAAACACAAAAATGGAAGTTTCCTTTCCCATGACGTCAATGGCGGCATGAAATAGACCCCAAAACATTTTCAGTATACAACAACAATCATGTACTGCGCAAGCGCAGCATTCTACTTTTATTTAACAAAAACACAAGAGAATAAGAGAGAAAAGAGATTTTGGGAGATTTTTACAAGGTATAGTTTGCCTGTCACCACGTCAATATCGAATGCGTATAGTCAATTGGCTGCGTCAATCTAGTAAACACATGAACTTTCGTGTTTACTTGGGCATCTCTGAACACCTTCTCTAACGCAACTTTCAACCAAAAATATCTCACACTGGCAGGACATTTTAACATGCACTCAAATATCAAACTCCTTTTCCATTCTTCCATTCCAGACACGCGACCATTTTACACGATTGGTCAGATCATGGTTAATGTACCGATTATGCTAAACTGCTCCAGTCTTAACGTACACGTAATATATGGTGACTGGTCCACTTATAATCGGTTGATTTTGAAAACTGCATTGGTAATAATGATCAATCACTAATAACCATTGTCAGGAAGTTGTTCGTAATCTAGGATAATGCTAGGATAATAAAAAAATCAACTCGCCACAAATAGTCTCGACACCTGGTTATTCTGTTTCTTTAAATTTATCAACAAAGTTCGGTCAGTTGTTCAGAGACAAGCTATATGATTTTTTTTTTGTTTTTATAATAATCTGAGTGTTAATCTAATATTTTGTTGACACATAATATTATTAAATAATACAATGGCTTTGGTCAGACTAGCGAGGGATAACTCCAAAAAACCGTAAATTTGATTCGTTTAAAAACAAATATATTTTCTACATACATTTAACTTTTCCATTTCTTTAAAATTTTCTTTTGTAAACAAGTCTATATT
This sequence comes from Bolitophila cinerea, assembly GCA_010015015.2. Classification (NCBI taxonomy): domain Eukaryota; kingdom Metazoa; phylum Arthropoda; class Insecta; order Diptera; family Mycetophilidae; genus Bolitophila; species Bolitophila cinerea. The sequence continues at coordinate 4,143 of JAAAKO020006649.1, read as the reverse complement.
TAGTACTTTGTACATAGAAATAACCAAAAAACATAATTTATACATTTTTTGATGGATTCATTAAACGCACAGAGTTTATATTTGTATACTATAATATATAATAATATAATATTTAGACATACAAATGGAATAAACATACATATATATTCTTATTATGTTTTTATAAATAGACATTTGTAAACTTACGAAGGCGAGTTTAACAAAAGGATTGAACTCATACTCCTTCGGTAGTATTCGAATAATTCAACAAGTAGATTATAAAGTTAGTAAACATTTGTCTGGTATTTTACACTTATCCCGCATTCTTATTCATATTGATAATGCTTTAAAAAAAACAGCATTTATTATTCACAAGGGAAATCCTAAATCACGCTCGAAATAATTTGACCATTTATGTAATGATACACACGAAACATATAAAACATATAAAATGATGGTCTTCTCGACATTTGAAACACTCATCACACCCCTCGCAGCCCACATTTGCCCTTATCTTATGCGCACAATGTACTTATTATCTAAATTATGCCATGTGTGAATACTGAACAATGTGTTTCTCTGTATATATACGTGATTATGTACATACAAAACATAGCAAATACTGTTATAACAAAACAACAACATGAAAAGCGTTAATGTCATTTAAACAACAATTGGTCAGCACCCAGCTGCCAGCATGATGATTATACAACATACTCACTGTACACATTTTAAAATAATATGCATAGTATTTATAAATGTTTGTGTTTGGCGGTAAGAATAAAAGTGACAAAAGAATTAAATGCTTTTCTGACTATACTGTGGTGTACGCATATTGTGCGATTGTTCTGTGATTGCCGATAGATGATTTAAATATTTGTAAAAAAAAAAAATAAAAAAAAAATGTGTTTTTCGTCAACACACAGAGAAAAAAATTAACCAACTCTTTGTTAATATAACAAAACCTCTTTTTTAACAAGTTTTATATTATTGACAAATAGTTTAGTATATTTAAAAAACTGATTCTTGGTTTTGTAAAAGTATTTTAAAGTTTTAAAAAAAATTGAAATATTTTTCAATTTAACCATTTATTTGTTCATCATGAAAATACAAAATTTTGTTGATACAACAAAATAAATGTATAAATGTTAATATATTATATATGCTCCAAATAAATTACAGTTAGTCACTTTAATATTCGGACACAAACCAATAATTTACTAAAGTGTTATTAAATCAATGTTTAAAAAACAATTTAGATTTTCTTTAAACTAGGTTAGAAAGATGATAGTTCATGGCGTACATATCAAGAAAAATAACTAAGAAAAATGGAAAATGGTATTCGGACAAAATTATCAGGTTGCACAAAATATGGACAAAACGTGTATAAAAGGCATGCTACCGATTTTAAATGAAAATAAAGGTAAAAATATTTGTGATTTTCATTTTCGAAAAAAAACACCGTGAAATTGCTTCTTTGTTAAACATGAAAAAAAGTACCATTGGCGATATTGTGGGGGTATAAAAATGAAGATCGTATTGACTCTAAAAGGTCGCCTGAAACTCCTTTCTGATCATGATAAACGGATGATTATGCAAAGAGTTAAAGAAAATCCTAGAATAAGTGCGCCGAACTGAGATTGAGGTGTTTAATGGAAAAGTCGTCAATGAAGAAACTGTACGAAGAGCTATTTGAGATTGTGGCTATAGCCATATATAATGGACGAATAGCCAGGAAAAGCCGTTAATGATGTAAACAAGAAAAAAAGATTGAACTTTGCAAAACTGCACCGGGACAAAGACGATTTCTTTTGGGATGGAGTCTTAAGACGAAAACAAGTTCAACATTTTTGGAAGTGATGGTAGATTGAATTTTCGGAGAAAACCAAACGAAGAAATGAAAATTCAGAATCTTCGCCCGACAATCAAACATGGTGGCGGTTCTGTAATGGTTTGGGCTGTATTTCGTCCTCTGGTGTTGGAAATTTGGTGATCATCGAAGGAAATATGGACCAGCACATGTACCTCAATATACTAAGGGACAATTTGAAGCAAAGTGCTGAAAAATTGGATCGATATTGGATCGATTTTATTTTTTTATATTTATGCCGATCACACGCGATTTTACTTGTCGATGCTATTTTATTAATATGACGATGAACTAATACGATGTATCTCCTAATAACAGGGAATTTGGTTAATAATACTAATATGTTTTGTATATATTATAAAAAAAAAGATTTTTTAATACTGTATTGTTAATTAACAAATATGTTAACATATATGTTACAAATAATAATTAGGTCTTATAAACAAATTTTATTGTTAGCCAAAAATAATAGCGTTCACTTTTCAAAAAAAATAGTACAACACGTCATTTTCATCATTTAAATTTTGAATATTTTCAACATCCACGCTTCTCGAAACCACGTATCTCAAAAACCACAATTCTCGGAACCCACTTTTCTAAAATTAATGCTTCTCTAAACACACTTATCTCAAAAATCACACGGAAATTTTATTGACTCTTTAATTGGTTCCATTTAATGTGTCAAGAAAATACTATATAAATCCGTTAAATTGTTTTAAAATTAGACACTTGAGCTCTATTTAAACTCAAAATTATTATGAACACTATTTGAGCTTCTTCAAGCGTGGTGAGTATTCGAAAGTCTATCAGTTGCTTTTTCACGCACAGCTAATTAAACAAAAAAAAAACACATAATTTATATTGGGTTAAAAAGAATCAATTTTTGTTACCATTAATAAATTTGTGTTACTATAAATAATTTTTTTTTCACAAAAAAAAGTGTTTACTAAAATATAATAGTATATGTGCGCATGTATTTGAGCATTATTTTGTGTGAGTATTATTTTATTGTTAGCCATTTTACGTGCGATATTTATATTATACCATATCAATTATATCCATATTTGATCTTTCAGTCTATTTCAAACAGATTATCAAAAAATAATCTAAATTTCCTACTAACCCGCAAAAAAGTTTACCTTTTAATTATTCAAAAACGAAAATATAGGGCACAAGCGAACTCTTTCTGTAACAAAATCAAATATAGAATACTAAAATATGCACATCAGTAATTCTTTCAAAACAATTTTAAATAAGGATATAATGTAAAATTATATTATATTGGAACGATAATATTATGAGTCTCATAAAACGTTATATATATTTTTTTAATTATCATTTGCATTTAAACTTAGATAAAATAAATAATGTATTCACGAAACGCATACATAATGGAGACAATTTTTATCAGAAACATATTTTATATCTATAAGGAATGTAAATCAAATGATTATTATTGCCGCCGACTTGTGCTTCCGACCAATGCCGACACTTTTTAGTGGATGCGTAGTTCAAATTATCTAGTACTCATATTGCTTCAGACTTCTATGAACGACACATCACTAGCAGCTGTCAGCAGCACGATACAGGCTACAGGCAAAACAATCATCTGACGCATCTCTTGGACGGATTGTATCGTACAAATTGCAAGAACGCGATAACAAAGAACTGCAAATAAATAAATATAATATGTTTGTTTATGTTTTAATCAGAAGCAGAGACTGCAATACATTTGGCTTGTTTTAGCGTTTTGAATATCAAAATCAGACTATACAAAACGATTTTACACACACACAATTACAAACATGCATCTGTGTTTTGCTTGTACAAGCTTTTTAAATAACTTCTTATCCTGTAGACGTGTAGACGCATAAGAATTATTTATTTATTTAACGAAGTTTAAAAGAAAAACATTTGGATGAAATGAAAGCAAAAATAATATTATGTTACACCTTTATACAATATGCGTAATATACATACTTATTGGTGTCGATGTCAATTCACAAACGGTGCATCTTACGGTGTAATTGTTATTGTTTTGGTAAAGCAATATATCTATAAACGGTATCCGGCTGTATCGGCGCCCGCACACTTCGTCGCGCACACTTCGGCGCGCACATTTCGGCGCGAACATGTTTTTCTGGGATATTATACAAAATCGTCGCGAGAAAAAACGAATAGATTCTGGGAAGTAGAATAATACTCTATGACACAAAAATTTTATGGAAGGAAACGTGATGCCTACGGCATCACATTTTTGCTTTACAATAACAACCCTATAAAAGGCGGATTCT